>CATIWK010445329.1:0-19948 GCA_949634005.1 Mallotus japonicus
TGGAAAATAGGTATACTTAAAAAAGAAGCATCATTGTTGTGATGCAGTTTCGCTCTTTTGTCCATTTTGATACCAAATCCGCCAAAAAAAACGACAGAAGCTTACCAAAAACGACAAGACAAGAAGCAAAAAAGAATAAATGCCACTTCATAGCCCACGTGCCTAAGTAAGGAAAGACCTGTAGGGACCCACATAAAAGTAGATAGGTGGGGCACACACTTAAACAACAGCAAAGACCAGTTGGGGCAAAGTCAAAGGCTTTTTCTCTTCCCAATGTCTTATGAATGTCTAGTTATCCACCATTACAACATCAACAAGAAATCTTTCAAATTCACATACATGAGTTCAATTCGATTCTTTTTTTAAATAAATTTAAGTACCCTTTTAGTTTTAGAGATATTTATTATAAATTTATTTTAAAATTAAAAATATATTTAAAACATATTTAAATTATTATTATTAAAATTTTTGAAGTTTAATTAATCTAATTATAATAGAATTATAAAAATAATAAAAATATTTTAATAATTAATTTAATACGAATTAAAAAGAACAGTTTTCTATCTATTGACTCTAACAATTATTAATGTACTAAAGAGTTTTTTAAAAAATATATTTTATTATTTATTAATTCATTTTCTAAAGAAGGAGAGCTATTGATCAACTTTATGAGTGAGTCAGCAAGTGTTACATGCATGCATGCCACGTCACTTGAATTATATATTTATTAACAATAATAAGGCACAAAAGGCAAATATTTTTTCTCAAAAATATAGTATTTCTCAAAAAAAAACATAAGAAATAAACAGAGAAGCAGAAAATAAATAAATAAAATCAGTGAAGGACAGCCGTTACTGCAAAAAGAGAATATCGTCAAAAATACAGTCACTAAAGCTTTTAGCTTTCATGTCAAAATCTGCTTAAAAATAAATAAAAAGGGAGAAAAAACCTGAAAAATATCTATTTCTATAGAACAATTTCAAGGACCATGTATCAAAAATATCAACAAAAGGTTTAATTTTGTGTGACGGATGTTCAAACCTTTTCTTTTTATTCAAAAAATGGAACAAAAGAATACAATCCGATTCATAACTTTTTATTTAATAATATTTTATTAAAATTAATTTATAATTTATTAAATAAAATTTTAAAAATAGTTTCATCCTTACCTCCTCTGTATTCCGTTAAAAAAAATAAATAAAAAGAGCGTAAATGAAGAAAATTCTTGTAAAGGCAAAATAGCTCATGCATGCGATCTACTAACAATGGAGCAAACAAACCCCACATGGATCTTAGATACATGCATACCATTGATAAACATGATGTAAAACAAAGAATGATAACCAAACAACACAAAGCAAGAAAAGAAAAATCGCAACTCAGAACAAATCCCACAAAATTTTTCTTTTGTTTGGCCAAAAAGAAAGCGTTAGTGTACATATATATATATATACATGTATGAAGATCAAAAGAACCATTACATGTATGATTACCAGAGGTGGTGGAAGGAGAGGGGACTGTTGGTTGTTTTGCATGCCTGCGATATCGATGGAACCTGCCTCCACGTTCCATTACACCCAATGTATATATATATTTTTTTTCTTGCTATTTGTATATGTTGTCTTGAATGTGGGCAGCTAACGCTACTTCAATACTGGTTTCATTTTATAGGCTGCTCAACACCCGAAACTACACTTGGCAAACCGGCGTTTCTAACGAGGAACCCAGTGTAGCCGGTTAAAACCCTTCTCTCATTGGCTCTTTTGCTTGCCTTTACCGGATGAAACAGGTGGCCAGTCAACCCCACCACCTCACTTCTCTTCCTTCAGTCTATTTTCAATTCTTTGGTCATTGGAATTTTAAAAAACAAAAATTAAAAAAAAAACAGTAATTTAGAGTTGATTACGAGGTCATAATGGTCAGTAATTAAGGGTTTGTTTTGTTTATTTAATTGCAGCCTAAGCAAGTATGGTGAGTGAGAAGCTGTGCACCCAATCAAACTTACCATACTTTGATTACTTTTCCCTTTGAGTCAATCTATATATATTTAATTTCTTCTTTGCCAAGTTAAGTTAGATTAGTATCTAATAATATTGGAATAGTTTAACCCTTTTTTTGGGGGTAATTAATAATAAAGGTCCCTCTCATTATCAGATCAAAAAAATTAAAAAATTTCAATTTTTAAATTAATTTTTTTATTTCTCTCTCATTTAAATATTTGGTTAGAGTTAAAATAATGTCCTTTATACATTTCTCATATAATTCTTAATAGTATTGATTATATTGGTATATAGCTATATTCGATTTGATTAATTCCCTATTGTATGATAAATTGAAAATGTAACTTATGGAATATTCATAAAGCTTATTGCCATGGAAGTCATTTAACTAAAACCATTAAACAAGAATCTAGAAAAAAATTAAAATGAAATATGTAACTAGTTCTCATTGGGAAAAAAAAAAAGGTTTAATTTTATGGTGAAATATTTTGGATTTTTTCTTGCTAAATATGATAATTATATTTTGTCGTCTTCTAAAACTGAATCTTAATAATTCTCCATATTAAGATAAAATATCGTCCAATTAAAGTATTTGACACCTTAGATACCGTTGGATTGAAATTTTTTTGAATTTTAGTACGTTTAGAATTATTCAAAATAGCGTGGCAACTATTAGACAGGATTTCATGATTATTTTGTTATTTACTTTCCATATATATCGGATGAGTACAATTAACGGCGTTAATTTCACCTACCTCATTCCGTTTTCAAACAGTACTGAAAAAGTACATTAGATTTTATATATATATATATATATATATATATATATGCTCCATGAGAAATAAAATTAGCTAATTAAAGTTGTCTTCTCTTCATATATGATCCTAGCAATGATGGTTCAGATATTGAACAAGAGTATTGTGGCAAATGAATATAGATGGTATAGTCCACTATGAAAATGATTATTTTCAATAGGATATTAATTAAATTATCTCAAGTACACTAATGTCATTGAATTGTATGAATATGAGTACTAATTAAAATCACTAGATTTAAGAGGTAGAGAATGATTTGTATGAGAATTAATGTAATTGTTCAAGAGATTTGCATAAGACATAGGTTTGCACAATGAATGTCACCTTTATTTGCTCTTCATCACAACATTAATGAAGTTTAATTTACTCGAACATTTTCATTTTCACAACACAAAAAATCTATATATAAACATAATTAAGAAATATTATAAGTAAATAACAATTATATATAGCCAGTAAAGAAATAGTTAAGTAGTCACAATTCTTCAAGTGTATTTTGAAATATAGGATTCGAATTTTACCGAACAGTCCATTAATACCCGAATCACATGAACTCTATTAATTAAAAAAATCGCAATTATATATATAAAAAATCAACGTGAGTCCAGCTAGAGATATGGCAGAATCCATTAGTTTGTTTGCGAAAAACTCCTCTAAAATGTCTTTTAGCAAACTTTAATTTATTACTACAGTTCCATATTGCTTTTAATTCTTTTCAATTACTTTTTTTAAAAAAAATTGGCTCTAAACATTACATGTCTTTAAAACATGAATAAATAGACATATGTATAAACCACACATTAGCCATATGTTAAAAATAAAATGAAATTCTTAGTGTTAAATCTTCTGTATGAAACAAACAAAGGCTATAAAAAGCCACTACAACCGACTTTGTCTCCATTATTTTCCACTTTTTTCATAGTTATCCCGACCCGAATAACTTACACAATTTTTCTTTTATGCTTCAAGCTTTATGTTTGTCACTATTTATATGTGAATATAAATACATTAGTCTAACATTTCCAAAAAAAAAAAATTACATTAGTCTAACCAGTTAGTTTCATTTCTTTGTCAATTAATTCCATATTGTTTGTAAATTGCATATATTAATATAGGTCTATTGGTACCAAAAATCACAATCTTTTTAACCTTGTGCATATCTAAATTAAACTTTAAAACTTGTCAAAACTAGTCCAATTTGACTTATTATTTATAATTTTAGCAATTTAATATATTATTTATAATTTTAGCACAATTGTAATTTTTTCATAAATTAATAAATAAAATATATACATGGTGTTTGAGATGAATTAACTAATATCTATTATGTCATCCCCTTGTAGCCTAGTGGCTCAGGTGATTGACAGTGTAAAATGGGGTCATGGGTTCGAAAAAAAAAAGCTAATATCTATTTTTATAATTTCACATTTATATGAGAACTTAAAATAAGTAAAAAATGAGATGAATTTAGTTTTTACAAATTAAATAAATTCTTCATCTTTATTTTTATATTTTCTTAAATTATTGAGGTTGAAATCTAACTAACTATTAGAATTAGTATTTAGATGATGTTGATATGAAAATTCATAAAAAAAAAATTAGAGACTTTAGCTACTTCACTTTAAATATCATATATTGATCAAATTAAATTGCAATTGTGCTAAAAGTATAAATAATTTATTAAACTGGGTTAAATTTATCAAATTTTAAAGTTCGGTATAAATTTACAAAAGGTCAAAAAAGGTTATAATTTTTTACACTAACATGCTTATAATATAAAAGTAGCCTTTATTCTTTTTAGATTAACTTGAGGATAGGTTCAATTTTTAAAAATATATTTTTTATTTAAACTTGTCATAATAAAGGAAATTCATGTATTTTATATGTTTGGAGCTAACTTAAATAAAATAATAAATAAAAACAATTGTATATATATTAAATTTGAGTTGTGTATAAAATTATTATGAACTATAAATGATTTACCTATATTCTGGATATTATATCCAACCTTTGAAAATATAGTACGTATTTTAAGTATTTACACTTAAATTATACAAAAATATGACATGATTATGATAGAAATTTTAAGATGCATCTCCATTTAAAATTATCCATTAATATGAGTGAATTTTTTCAATAATTTCTTCTTGACTGAAAATTATCAATGGATAATTATTCTTCCAAAAAAGAAAGGAAGTACACAATTGAATGCAACTTCAAATAACGAATTTAGATCGTAGTTCAAAAATTAAGCCCTGTAGATCTCAAGCTACATTCATTTTGCCCACTCCTCAAAACAAAAATATGAAAAAAAATCATAATAAATCTGAAGAAATACTTCATATCTATGGTGAAAAGCAAAAGAAAGGGGTGGAGAAGAGATTTTTTGACAAAAAATGACCAAAAAAACCCCTCAAAGCTAGATCTGAGAAAAATGAGACGAAGACGCAGCAATTGAATGCAACTTCAAATAAAGAATTTTGATAGTAGTTCAAAAATTAAGCCCTTTAGATCTCAAGCTACATTCATTTTGCCCACTCCTCCAAACAGGCAGAACAAGCATCCAATAGGAAGTGATCAAAACAAATCCAATTGTTAATAGATTTGTAGCAACTTGATTAAACTGTTTCCAACCATTAACTCTACCCAAATACTTGAAACCAGCCTCAAACACAATGCAAACCCCTTGTAAAACAAAGAATTTAGCAACTTCCCAAGTGGGTTTCATCCCACAAGCGATATAGTAAAACATAAGCTCGTGCATTATACCAGAAACCACAAGTGTAGCAATCAAAGCCAGAACTTTTGCTGGCCCAAATCCAACAGTACCCTTCAAGCAATCTTGGGTTGGATTATAAATTGTGTGCCTTAAAATATTTGAAGACAAACGATTCCACCTTCTACCCCAAAAATCTTGTAGTGAAGTAGCTAGATAAGGCTTCTTGAATAGCTCCAACGGCTCAAATCTTGCCAAGCTAGCTCCATAAGTGAAAAAGAAACAAGACCCCACAATTATGCATAGACCAAGCATGAGTTCTCTGTTGTACTTTTCTTTGTACATATAAAGATTGATAACTGTTGCTACTATAAGCAATCCTGGTGCTGGTTTTGGCAAAGAGTTTAGAGTTCCAGAAGGGTTTTCTTTAATTTTGATTGGAAAAATAGAGACCAAAGTAAAATCTATAAAATTTTCACAGGCCATAAGAGAGCCTTGGTTGAAGCAGAAGAGCAAGAGCTTGAAAGAAGTGATCCAAGTTATGAAGTAGGATGACATGCCTCTAAGCAAGCTAGAGGAAAAATACCAAGGAAAGATATAGAAAAAGTAGAATACAGGAAAAAGGGAAATGACCCTTGAGAAGCCTTTTGGTGCATAACTGGCCAAGAAATAGCAATAAGCTAATGAAGCTAAGAGAAGAGCTATTGGATTGATGGAGTTGATGATTTCTTGTTCCATTTTTTTTTGGCCCCCTTTTGGATAAACTAATGAATTCATCTGTTTCAAATTTATATTTGTGGTCTATGTTTAGACAATGCAATTATTGTGATGCTAAAAGAATGTGGTCAGCCATATTTTGCATGCACAACTGCACCTAATTGCGCAAAGTTAGGTGATTTTGGACCCACACCAATTAAGAAACATACATGATACATGTGATTCCATAATGATTTTTTTTTTTTTGAACAAAATGTGATTCCATAAATGATGATAAGATGCAAACATAATTTTTATAATTTTTTACTCTATGGTTATGGACAATCCTATTAGTAATATAAGTGACAAAAAATATAGACATTCAAATATAAAATATAAAATTAAAACCCTCATTTTTACTGTTTTTTTTTTTTAGCGGAGAATTAAATTATTTGAACTCTATCAATTGAAAAAAAAATTGCTTATAAATAAAATTTAAGCCTCGTCTCTCCTCTGGCTTTTTCTCTCCTTTCTTTCTAAAACCACTCACAATACCACTTATGTTTGAGGGCTAAAAATTATCTCCTCTATCTCCTTCCTTCCCTTTTTCTGTAGTTAACAAAAATAAATTTCTTTTTTTAGTTTTCTTCCTTCTCTTGAGTTCTTAGTTTATTTTGATGATATGTCTCCTCTAGATGTTAGATCTAGTTGGAGTTTGGTGTCTTTTGAGGCTGAAGTTAGAAGAGTTTTAAGGATTTAGCTGTTTATGTGCTAGCATAGACTCATTCATTCCAGTCATATAATTTAATATACAGTTATTTACACAAATAATGTTTCACCAGAGAAGAGTTAGGTTCAGCACTATCATCATCTAGGGGTTGGTTGTACAGCACTTTTATGACAGTAATTTTATGACAGGATATTAGTAATTCAACTTGATATAATCTTTGTATTGCTAGATGCATTATTGGTTTGAAAATTTTATATAACAGTCTATATTAACTTATACTGCTGTATATATCTATTATATTTTTATTGTACTTTTCTTCCCAGTAATAAGAATTTCTCATTTCAGACCCAAAAATATCCAATTAAGGGTAAGGAGGAAGTGATAACAAATGAGATGTGCTTTTCAGATTAATATCAATTCATAAGTATATGAATCAAATTCATAAGCAACCAAAAAAATTGAAATTTTATTCAGAATTTTGAATAAAATTAAATATATGGGACTTTTACCCTTTAGAATTAATGAAACTCTTATTTTAATTATTTCCATGAAAAAATGATGTGTCAATACTTCGAAAAGTATATAATATGAACTACCAATTTTTTTTTCTTAATAATGTAAGGCTATTTCACATCTTAAGTTTCAAGAAAAAAAAATTAAATAACATTTTTACTATAATGTCTATCATAGCTGCAGAAGCCTCCAAACACTCTTTGTAACACCATTTAAAACACTACACTCAACCAATTTGAGTGCAGCAAAAGAAATATGAATTTCTTTTTTTTTTTTTTTGAACTAAGAAATATGCAGATTTTACTTCAACATTACCTTAAAATCCATGTTGTCCCATTGAAGGATATGACTCTGCCCTAGAGAAGCTCTCACAAAGAACACTTTTTTTTTTTTGAGTGTGCACTACACAAGTAGTTGTGATCTCAAAATTTGTTATATAACTGCAGGTGTGGAGACTGAGTGTAATATCTAACAAAATTCACTCAGTCACTACCACTGCAAAATATGTCTTTTCTATTATGTATGTATATATACAACCAAATACAAGTACCTATACTTTTAAAATCTTGACTTACGCTTCCGGCTATTTGATCGCTTTCGAGAAATCTTGATACCATTTATACTGCTTCCTCTCAAACTTTTCACATCATTGTTACTTATCAATGTATCAGCTTCAAATGCTCTGATGTTGGTTACAATGGCATGGACTGTTACCTCACTTTTGGGTGCTGTAATAGTCTTTCTCTCGATCACTGTATTTTGACCACAACTGAAATCTTGAATTGCGCTTGCTCTTAGATTTTGAATTGCAGTATCCTTTTCAAGGTTAAAGGAGCCATTCGAAACCTGCATAGCATAAGGTATAATTTTCTTAGGTTTCTTTCAGCAACTATGCAATATGCAACTGTTGAGCAGCATGTAATTTGAATATCACAGCTGCCTTGAATTTCCATTCTACTTGAGAACATTGATCAGGAGGAAAAAAAAAATGAAAAAATGAAAATCAAGGCTTAAACCATGCAACACATGCCTCTTTCACATATACATGCTAGCTTTCCATTGCAAAAATGATGCGAGATCACTAACTATAAGCCTTTAATGATTCAATATTGCTTTTAAAGATAACATCTGGAGCTACAATCTGTACGTTTTATTCAGAAGCAAATTCTGTCATTATGAAGGTGGGAAAACTCAAGATATTTTGTAACTCTTTTACAACCTACAAAACATTGTAATAAGATGGGTGTAATAAATATTGAGGTTACTCATTTACAACAATATAGAGTTGTTAGTGGGTAATTATTACAATTACTAGGTGTTAATGAATTTAATGCATTAAAGTGGAAAGTGGGTGTAACTACTATGTAATGGGTATAACCATAGAATAATGGGGTGTGATAAGTTACAATAGTCTTAATGTTATGTGGTGTGTGTAATCTTATGTAATAGATTGTAGGATAGTAGTATGAGCTCAGCTTTGGTTCCGATTGTAGCTCCAGATGTTATCTTTAAAAGCAATATTGAATCATTAAATGCTTATTGCTTCCTTGGTGGTTGTAGGACATGGTGGTTGGATTCATATCAAAAAATCTACACATTTCATCCACAGGAAAAAACATAAAATGATATGTTTAATGAATACACAAGGGTTTTGAAATGTTTCTTTACAGATAAGGCACCTGGGATCTTGATAAGGGGAAAGCTAATCCATGTCACTTCTTACCTCAAAACCAAAAGGGACATTGATTTGGGTGCATAGACAACCGCAGCCATCACTTAAGTTTAATTTCAAGAAAATTTCAAATGTTTCTGTTGTCACAGTTCTCCTGATCAAACAAGTAAAGGAATTGTGAGGGGGAAGATCATCTGCAGCAGAAAAATTGTCAAGAAATGTGACATTCAATGCTAGAAGCCAAGATTATTTTATATAATGTCATTGATTACTATCATGCACAGCTATTAAGCCCCCAAAACAAACTAATAAATTTATGACCATCACACAATTACATAGAAAGCACAGAAGACACAAGCTCAAAGCAATTAGATATGGCTCATAGGACTGGCACTTTCAAAGATATCAAATTTTACATTACCATTGATTGTATCTGAAATGCCCATGGAAATGGCACATGGTTCAACACAATGCTATACATTACACTCTCATCAATATGTTCAGAAACAGCAGTGCACTAAAACCCTATTTAGTTCATGGGAATAGATGAATTAGTATACAAACCTTCATTCACGCTCAGATATTTGTCAACTTGGAACAAAGGAAATGAGATTGAGAAATTAGGAACAGAATGGCCTCAATTACCTACTTTCATTTGTTCTCATGCTTCATTCTTATGAATCCAATAACTTAAATGCACAGGTTAAAAAACGGGAGAATCGAACAAACCTCTTCAAATTAAAAGGCTGCTCATGTAGCATTGCTTCTTTATACTTCTGTGTATCTGAGAAGGTAACCTGGGTAGAGCATAAGTTTTTATAAGCTGAGTCTGTTAATTCATTAATCAGTTCAATTTAAAGTGATATTGCTAGTGCAGTTTCTATGTATTTTAATAAGAGAACTGAATTGAGGAAAAGTATATCAGAGAGGTTGCTCCAAATGGTAAAAGAGAATGAAATTTAAGTTCACCTCAATGGATTTTATGAATGGCAATGTAGCTTTCAGTGAATGTACGCTTGCAATCCGGAGTGTCCAATTCACAAATCTTTTATCTGTCAAGCAGATGGCTCACATCAAAAAGTTTCTCCAGACTATAAATGCATTTCAATTAAATGTTTCATACAAAACCTCTGACAATTAGCTTGGATGATCATTTCAGTGAAAGAGGAGAATAAGAAGTTCAATGTTTTGGAATTTCATGTCTATTAAAAACAATAAAAATGATGCACGGCTCATTCTAATATAGTAAACACATCCAACATGTACTAAAAGGCTAAATTAAAAACCCAACTGCATGTATTGAGAAAATAGATGTCATGCACTGGCCTTTCAAAGCCAAACATGTGCTTCTTTTACATAAAATGGAGAACCAAGATTTTTTTTTTTTTTTTTGGTCCAGATCATGGAAATTACATGAGATTGCTTGAATTCAGGCTATGTCACACTAGGTTGGCACCGTAAAGATGGCCCGATAAGAGACTGATGGCATTAAACTGAATCTATGTTGAAATGCACATAAGGCATAAATTCAAGAAAGTTACCAGCACTCAAGGAGTGAGTTAAAATAATCTGGAGACGATCAATCCTAATAAATGGAGGAATGCGTATACTCAGGAAATCCATGACTCCTGCAATAACCTGTTCTTGTTCAAATATATACAACGGATGGCAAATACCAAAGATATGTCAGAATGTAATTATATGCTTGTTAACAAGGGTAAAAAAAAAGATACACTTATTTTTTATGTAAGTATGATACAGGCTGATAAACTTGAGAAATAACAAAAGAAAATTTTACAGAACACCGACTGATAGTGTTACCATATAAAAATTCTAAGCTTTTCCAATGCAGGGTACCCTTAACCACAGAAGAAAAAAAAAAGATGGAAAACATGGAAAGAAAGAAGATGGAACAGGAAAAGATAATCTAAGAAAATAAATCACCTTATCAACAAACCCATGGATCACCAAACTAGCTTTCTTGTCCTTCGGAGTTTTCTGTAAAGTTGAATAGAATAATCACATAAATGAAACATGCCATCCTAACATATTAAACCAACAGAACAGAGAGTAACTAATCAATTATGCACCAATTGTCCATTGATTCTTCCATGTAATAAGTATACATACATGCACAATACTCATAAACAATTCTTGCTTGTAGTAAGATAAATTATCTCCCTGACATCAAGGTATGGCTAATTTCTACAAAGTACCACAACAAAACCAAAAGAAAGTATGAAAGCAATTCAAGTCAAATAGAACATGTTCCATGAGACGGCATTCTTCCCATCCACAAAGGACAGGATAGCATGAATCAGGCAACAATCACATTTTGCAGTGGCAAGTATCCTGAATCAATATCTTGACTGCAGTCAGTATGAAATATAATTTCAATAGCATGGAAAGTTTTTTTTAAATCTTATCAGTTCCCACCATGCTTGATGATACAAAAAGGGAGTCCAAAACATTTGAGACAGTAGCAGTAGTGGCAGAGCTAAAATCATATTTTTGCACCTTTTCCATATTCAGGTAAAGATATTTATCTTTCCTCTGCCACAATAATTTATCAATTCTTTCTACAATCGTGTCTTTTCCTCCTAACTATAAAATTTTTCGCCAAGAAAGCACATTTGACATGTGTCCTGAATATTCGAGTTTCACCTTTAAAAACCATTATCTATTTATGATAGCAAAAGATGACTTCCAAATAAAAAGAAAAGAGGAAGCATAGTTTCAATGGGTCACAAGGCATGCTTAGAAGCAGTTAAAATTTGACATTGGAAATTTAAAAATGCCATTCTTGACAGAAAATTAGTAAAACAAGCTATATAGCTATAGGAGTTCTCAGTCAGTATGCAAGAACAGGTTTCTGAAGAGAAATTTCAAGCAAGAGTACTTATCAAATTCCAATTTTGATCTGGAACACTGGAATGGAATGAGCCCTATATGCACTTCTACTATGGAAATTATGAGCAAACTGAATATACAAATGTAGAAAAAAATACCTGAAGATTAACTATTACAATCTTCCCCCCACCTCGAAGACATTTCAGTGGCAGATTGCATGCAGGAGTTATCTGCAAACTGCACATAGTAGTCATGTCACAATGAGAAAGATATTTACAGCAGAGAGGAAGACACAGTAATAATAATCCCATTCCCTGTTGGAAAAGAACTAAATGACAAATTCAAGAATTAATTGCAGATTTAAAGTTTCACAGAACATTCACGGGCAGCGGACCAGCATTGAAAGATTAATAATAGTATTAGTTAGACAAACTTTGACTGGATCATATTCTTTCCAACCCTTCTATATGCCAAATGTGCATACTGAACTTTTTTTTCAAAATTATTTATGTTATTAGTGGTTTCACCAACAAAATCTGAGAATCCATTTGAATCTAGAGAGCAAGCTATAGGCGAAAAACGTATTCATATCTTTCCATTTTCTTGTTCTCAGCATGATATGGACATTATGGTGCATGTGTAATTGACCTTCCCTTCCTAGTGCTTTAGTGGATAGAATATGCTCAAGTTCTGATGTTTATAAGATCTTGTAGCAACCAAAGATCTTGTTGAATTGAATTGGGTATAAATTGGCTAAGGTAGTTTAAGAGATTTGTTCGATTACATAAGTGAGTCTCCCAAGGCATTGAGCACACATGAATCTCACATTAGCCTTGTGCTTTTACTGTTTATGTGCCCAGAGAAGGAGAGAGATATACAGACAGACAGAGAAAGAGAGATTGTTTGATTTGTTGCAGGACTGGAACAACAATATATTAAATAATGGACGATGGCTGAAGAGTAATATCTTTGATTATAAATCTCTAATTTCATGAGAACTCGGCTGAAAGAGTGCACATTTCAAACATATGTACCAAAGGTAAATCAGGTACAGGGCTTTGAGGAATCTGGTTTGCTGTATCAAGGGACTCAACAAAGAGGCAATATATTGTGAGTTGACTAAATCAATTAGGTCATGCTACTTGAAATTTTGAAGGGACACATGCACAATTTCTTTCTCATTTTTTAACAAAACAAAGAAGAAAAAATCTAAAGAACTACTTCAAAGCTGTCTGGTAGGCATAGTTATGATTAAGGTGGTTTAACATCTTGTTGGAAATTTGCAAGCAATCAAATACCAAACTGACATATATTTCTAGATATTTTGGAAACAAAAGACAGTGTTTAAATTAAGAACTGTTACTTTCAACTAGCAAACCCTTGTTACCTTGTCCCTAAACATAATACAAGATCACTCATCCTGCAGTGCTTCTCAGCTGAAAGCATCTCTGTTGGGGGTAAAGCATCCTGCAGCGACAAAGGGAGATTCTCAAGAGCAATGATTTTAATTGAACTTATAGAATGCAAAGGTGCAAAAGCCAGACATCAGCATCAAGTAGTTCTCTGGTTTCTTCAGACTAAAACATAAGATCCTGAATTTGATTATATGGTCATGACATTTCCAGAGTTAGTAATAATTCAAAAGATTCTTTAGAGGATTTATCACCACAACGTAATCCTTCTATAAGAGCACCACAGGACTGCTTTTAAATTTCCACATGTATGTTGTAGGCTTGTAGCTGACCCAACATGCTCTATATATAAATTGGTTGTTTCACAAAGATCCCTATCAACCCAAAGTCTTCACCAAATTTTCTAAACCCAAAACCTGTACTAAATTTTATGGGCATTGCATAGATATTTATTCACACTTTATTTCAGGATCACATATATTTATTCCGAGTCTATTTTCAGTGACATGAAAACCCTCCCATCTAGTACCATCAAAGAAAATATGCATGTGCTTGTTGACCACAGAATTCAACAATCTGGATATAAATCTAGGGAGAAAAAGTAAATCACCAAACTAGATATCAACTTCACTTCAACAGAGCAGAGATTTTAAAAAACAGACAGTGGAAAATATAATATAACGGTTTAAAATAACTGATCTAATTCAGTCTAAAGACCATAAATTCACACATTTTCAAAAGCTATCTATATAATCTGTCATATCCCTACGAAATTTGATGCTTCTCAACATAACTTGCATAATCCACCTTGAGATACGTCACAAATATCTAATACACTCCTCAAGCCTCAACAAATTGCAACAACCAACTATAGAAAATAATACCTCCCAGTCAAGAACCGTATCCCTTAGTTTTGCTCCACATTTCACAGCAGAGCAGCGACGTGATGTCTCCTTCAATCCAATAGTTTCCACCTCAAAATCCCGGAAATACCTTCACAAGTTTAATAGCAATACTCAATACTGTACATAGCACACTTCCTTAATTGAAAGCAAAAATACATTAACAAGTGAATATTCTGTAAAACCACATCAACAATAACTATGCCAAGAGAAAAGATCGCATATTAAAACAAGAACAAAGATTGTTGTAAAAATCATTTCTTACTCAGCTCCACATGAAGGGCAAGTTTCCATGAAAGAGTTACCATGCAACTCAGCAAGTTTCTCCCTCGGGATTCCTGACCGAAGATGGAGGCCATCAACATTCTGGCACAAAAAGGCCAGTGGAAAAAGGCAGAATCAAGAAAGTAAGTTCATTAGTTTCTGAATAAGCATAACACCGACTCATTTGGGGATAGCAACTTTAAGGAAAAAAAATTAATAGATACAAAAGTAGGCACCAGACAAATACAATTGAGGCTAGCACATTCATGCAAGGGAAAATAAGGTTGCTGTGGATCATATATTAACCAGAAAACAAAATGGTGCAAAAAACAAAATTGATACACACTTAAATGCCCCAGAGAACCTAATGAGCAATAAAAGTGAATGTGGGTCTACAATGTCTAGCTCTTTGAAACAAACAAAAAATAAATCTCTTTCTCTCTCTCCACTTCCTTCCCTCTGCTCACCACCACTCTTTCCACAACCCCCTCCTTCCCCCCTGCAAAAAAAAACCCAACTCCTCCCTCCCCAGTGTCCTGCATGCACACATGATTTTAACTTAGACATGCATGAAATATAATGACCTACTTGAGAGGCAGACTTTACATATAAGCTAAAATGTATTTCCCCAGAATCAGCATGTTATGTGGAGCACAACTAAAACATTGAGAGAATAAGTCCTACCTGACTAATGATGAATTTTACAATACCAGCTCTCTCAAGTTCAACCAAAGCCATATGAGTCATGCTTGGCATTGCTCGATGAAATGGCAGAGATGCTTGAGGTATAGGTTTGCCCTCACGCTGCATTCAACCAAACAGAATTAAAGGAACCACGCAGTGAAACTTAGACAAGATTAACATACGTAGTAAAGCCAGCAAAAGAAGCACAAAAAGGAAGAGAAGAATGTTTAGCAGAAACACAAAATTGATCTATCAAGAAGCAAAAGGAAAAAGAGTCATTCACTGATGACTAAAATGCCTTCCAGCAAAAATCTTTAGTATTAATCCTTGTTCCTGACTCCTGACAAGACAATGGTTAAAATGCCTTCCTCAAAATCTTATTTGTAAGATTCCATGAAAAGGGAATATGCTCTATAGATGCAAAGCAGCAGATTAATAAGTTTCAAATAGGTCTAAAGGTTTCAACTCCCTTGATGAAACAATTGAGTACAATTTTATCAAAAGTAGTGAATCTAAGTGAAGAAGCACTAATTGATAGAGGTGACCCTTGAAAGAAAAAAGTTGAGTTTGTTAGACTCCTGACTACAAAATACAAAATTTACCTGCAATGTCCAGATTCCCTTGGGGCCTCGAAAATCAGGTATCCCACAAGAAGTTGATATTCCCGCCCCGGTAAACACCACTAGATGCTTACCCTGCAAATGCGATTAAAAAACTTAAAGATGCTATTGGATTAAATAGCATAAATTCTATGTGCAATGGAAAATATGAGTGGATCTTGTAGGATAACCTTTTGTATCATCTTGGCAAGTCGTTCAATCTGCCAAATCAAAATCAAAGCATGTAGAAATTAGCAAGTAAGATATGAGAAAATATATCATAATAGATCTCCATTATTTATACATATATATTTTTTGAAGGTTGGGTGCAAATGAAATGCAATATATAAGCAAGACTCATATGTCACTAATTAATATTGTTGAATGTAAAATATCACATTAAATTCAGATTTTACCAAGTTTATCTAAATTCATAGCTGATAAGAGCACTAAAATTGAGATTCTCCAAATAATTTAAGTGAAATTAATAAAGAAATTCACTCTTAAAGGATGCACTTATGGCATGATAAAAACCACTCTGCTTTTCTATTGCTTAGAAAGCATCAAGAGCAATGAAATGTTTGTTGACGATTAATGATCTCCAATCTCCACTCCCTTCCTTCTCCATATCAACCTAGTAAATAACAATGTTCTCAATCTTCCCTATCCAAATATAGAGAGTGAACCTTTGCCAGGGAAAAGCCGCTCCCTTCTAACAGAGAGGTCACATGTTCAAACTGCAGAAGTAGCCTTAGTGTATCTTACAGGCTATATATACCCTCCCCCAAAGCTAGCAGTGAAACTATGCACTTATATTAGATATATACCCATTCTTTCATACAAATGCATCATTAAGACATCACTTTGTTCACAAACATGGATAATGTTGATACAATTGTTCAAGCTACAAATCCAAAAGCCTAGCAACCTCACAATTAAAAATCTCCTCTCTTATTTTGAATCTGAGTTAACTTACTATATTGACAACTATAGGAATGAGTTTTCACATAATGCCTGTATTCCATATAATCAAATAAGTGGAAGAAAACACAAAACACTTCAGATAACATTTGGTTACCAAGAATAAATAAGGTAATGAGAACAATGTCACTCCCTCCATGCAGGTATAAAAGTAAAATTATTAAAACCTTCTCATTATAGCGTTCCGACTCCTACTAACCATATTTCAAGTTATCAAACTACCCAATGAATAAAAATGAAAGGAGAACCCCACTGCAAGTCTCTTAATCCTAATCACCAAATGCAGAAGCCTTACTTCACATGATACTCCCTAGCAACAATTACTAAAAAACTTTACACAATAAAAGAGGAATATGATGTTCAAGGATATTGATAGTAAATCAGAAGTTTCAACATTGATGCATTACAGCAAAAAAATTCAATTCCATACTGATACAGGCCTAAGGACTTTATATCTTTGAACACCATGATTCACTCCATCAGTTTTGCCCATTAACATTATCATGCATGTCAATGATTTAAACCATTTAAAAAATAAACTCTTTAACAGACTAATGTAATCCAGCTCAAAAACAAATTAAACAAGTAAAACCCAATTTAAAACATACCAAATGCAGGTTCCAAGAAATGTGGATCTCATCAAACAACACTAAACAGTACTCAAAACAAAGTTTGAAAAGCAAACTGCTGCTAAAGCCCTAAACTTTCACCAAGTAACATCGATAGTGGAAGGTTATTCAGTTGATCACTGAACAAAAATCTAACTATAGTATCAAAAACACATACAATAAGACAGCAAAAACAAAACCAAAACGAACCCATTTTTATGGAAAGTGGGAAAAATCAGAAATTGAAAAAAAAAAAAAAGACATACTTTGTCCTGCAAAACATAGGATGAGTCGAAAACTTCTGCCATTCCAACATTACCCACATCTTCGATGAAGGAAAGCTTCTGAGCATAGCCCAAAGACATGGCTAATTAACTGTAACTGTAACTGTGTTTCTCTCCAAAACCCTTGTAAGAAAGTTGATCAAAAATACAAAAGGATTGTGAAATGAAGAGAATGAAAGAAGAAAGCTTTTTTCTGCTTCTTTTCTCTGTTGCTAACTAAAGCATTTATATCATCACTGTATATATACAATACGTACTTGCTTCTTTTAAGGAGACTCCTTTAAAAGCCCAAATAATTTCAGTTTTTTTTTTTTTCCAATTTTTCCAGTTATTTTACCTGTCATAAATCAGATTAAAATTTTACACAAATTAATTTATGAAAAAATTTTCACTTAATAAACATATAAATAGTAGTTTTTAATTTTTTATTATGATGCAAAATTATTGGCTTAATTTTAATTCTGTTGCTAAAAGTTTTTCCGTAATTACGTAAATATTTTGTTGAATCGATTAGTATTTTAATAATATTTTTATTCAAACTGTTTAATTATAAAAAATAATTTATATATATAGGGAAATTTTAGTGTTAAATTAATTATTAAAATATTTTATAATTTTATTCAAATTAAATTAAATTTAATAAATTTTAAATATCGATAATTTAAATAATAAAAAAAAATTTTAACTCACTAAAATATTTGTGATGAAAATAGAGAATTTGCAAGGTATAAACTAGTTATTTTGCAAGTGGTTTTCAAAAGGCAAATTGCAAAGATGGATAGGGATGGGTAGGATATTATATTATAGAACCGACAAAAACAAAACATTACCAATTACAGCATTTTCATATATATAGTAACTGTTGTTGACAGACAACTAACAGCAAAACCAAACTATTTTTAAGAAAAACAAAAACTATATATATATATTATATATAATTTAATTAAACTCTTCAATTTTGATGTGAAAGAAGATTGGAATGGGCTTGAGCTTTAAGTTATCATCAGATTTCCACAAATTTCTTCAGCCCATCCCATAAAGATTTTTTTTTTTTTACACCAAGTAGAAAAGAGGAGGGAGTAGACATCGATACCAGTGGTGAGGTTGGGTACGATTCATGAACTACCATTTCGATTCATGAACCAACTGTCTACGGTTCCACCTTAAGTGAAATGAATCAAATTTGGATCTATTCTAATTTAAGATCGGTTTTGATTCGGTTCATTTGGTTTAATAAGATAATTTATTTTAAATTTTTCAATTCCATTGGGAGTGGAACTAGTCTTAAACCGGTCTCTCTCCTGTTTCAGCCGATTCAAGCCTATTCCAAATTTAACGAGAGTAAATCACCCACACCATGTAGTTCGGTAGTGTCAGCACATAATCACACAAGTTGCGATATATGTTTTGAGATCATCATTTTATATTTAATTCCAGCAACCAAAAACTGAATCCAACTTCCACTTTAAATTTTGATTTAAGTTTTTATATTTTATGAGCATTCGGTTCAAAAATCAATTTATTTTGTTTAATATATTGAAATAAAACATTATTACTGTATTCAAAATTAATGTTTAGAATATATAAGTGTTTCTCAAAATCTGTAGAAAACAATAAGCTTATATACCAATTTATCCCCTAAGCTTTGCAGCAATGAAAATTCACTCAAAAAAAAAAAAAAACTTTGTAGTGACATTGACATTGACATATGAACTTGTAAAATTAGACCAATTACCTTCAACTTCTTTCAGAAAATAGTATTATGCCTGAATGAATATTTAATTATAATGTGCAAGGTTGAAGTAGGATGAAGTGTTGCTCATATAGCAATTACTAAGAACTTGGAGTTATATTGATTAGCAAGTGTTACATTTTCAAATAGAATGAACACTTATGCACAGGGTCTGAGAGAGATTGTGTGGTAAAATGGAATTTTCTAAATCATTTGTCTGATAATATGAAATTTTCTAGTGATAACAAACTAGCTTAATATTTGTATGCTATTTTTAGGAATTTTTTTTTTATAATATTGATATGAAAACCTTTAAATAAATTATAGATTATTTTTTGTCACACATGCAATGGGGATAGGAGAATACGAACAAAGGGAGCGCGAGGTCTCGAAGTTGAATGCAAGACCTCACAATGTTCGTGCTAAGGCTTTGACTATTTAGCCAAAGCGTCATGGGCAAATTATAGTTTTTTTTTTTTAATAGTAGCCT
>CATIWK010445386.1:0-13895 GCA_949634005.1 Mallotus japonicus
GTTATGGTTTCTGTAAAAGCTGGCCATACTGAGGTGTTCCATTTCCTGATTGATGCTGGAGCTGACATGAGCATGAACAGCAGGGACGGTCAGTCTGTAGTATCTATGTTGCAGGATTATCCCTATGCTGTTGACGGGACTCGATTTAAAGAAATATTGCTTGATGCTGTGCTTGGTCATAGATTGACAAGTCACTCTAAGTTCAGAGCTCTGCACTTTGCTGCATGGATTGGCAATTTGCCTGCCATGATTCAGCTTCTGGAAATGGGGTTCCCCATAAATGATGTGGATGACACTGGGCATTCACCTCTCATGCTTGCGGCCAAGGAAGGCCATGCGGATGTCTGCAAACTCTTGCTGCAACGAGGTGCTGATTGTGGGATTTCCAATTGCAGAGGAGAGACAGCATTATCTCTGGCTAGCAACAGCAAAAAATGTAAGGCTGCAGAGAGAGTGATATTTGATTATCTTGCTCGTTCTCATGTGCTTCTAGGGGAGGAGCTGTTGAAGCACACGCATGAGGGGAGAGGTTCACCGCGTAGAAAGGTCGTTCAGATGTTCAAATCCGGCATGCTATCATGGGGAAAGTCAAGCCGAAGAAATGTGGTCTGCAAGGAAGCTGTGGCAGGGCCAAGTGCAAACTTTCTAAAGAATCGAAGAAAGGGCCTCGAAGACAGAAACAGCATAGTTCTTAGGGTGACAACCGAGACATGTAGAGAGATTCACTTCGAAGCAAGCTCCCCTGCAAATTCAGAACTTTGGGTTCGTGGCATTAACCTCGTCATAAATGAGGCTGCTTCTGGTGTTTGGTGATTACACTTGTTAGATAGAAGTAAGATAAGTTTGAATATGTACATATGAAGATAGCAACAAGGTTTACAAAAAATTGCGCCCTCCAACATAAATGTTTGTTACTTTATTTATTTTATTATCTAATCGGTTATCAAATCCAACCGACATCCGTCTAAAAACTTCAGTTTCGGTTCAATTTTGAATTTGTGAAAAAAAAAAAAAATTATACGGACTGTTCGAACCGGACTGATGCACACCTTAGCTATATTTGTCTGATCTTCTGGATGGATGGATGTAAATGTAATGATGTGATGGGCCATGTTTTCAAAAAATAGTTGATTGATCATTATGCTATTGCTATGCTCCTCTCCATCTATCTGATATGGAGATTTTGCCCCACTCCGTTTCATGATTACTGGCTACTGTCATCCACACTGAGAGCTGATTGCATTTTTTTCCCGGTATTATTGTCTCAGTACCATACTGCTGGCTATTTGGAAGCACTAATGGAAGGTACGCCATGCATTCTGTTTTCATTCTCAGTGGTTGCAGAAGCCTTTGTAAAAAGGAAACAGAAGGATTCACTTTCTGAATCTTTTTGGCTTTGACC
Organism: Mallotus japonicus; assembly: GCA_949634005.1. Classification (NCBI taxonomy): domain Eukaryota; kingdom Viridiplantae; phylum Streptophyta; class Magnoliopsida; order Malpighiales; family Euphorbiaceae; genus Mallotus; species Mallotus japonicus. Next base: position 1,403 of record CATIWK010445386.1, read on the forward strand.
CAGCATATTGAACTTTATATTTGTGGAATTCCTATAGTGTTTGCAACTGCGGCTGACTGGTTCCATGATTTAGCGGACTCTTTTCTCTTTTGGTAAAGAGACATTGGACTTTAAGCGTATACAATCCACTAGTGCTGTGAGGAACACACAGTAAATGACTTGCTACATTAAGACGACCGAGTTACATACTCTAGCTACTTCATAACATAGAAGTGACAGCATTATCAGGAGTTAATGCAATACAAAGACCGTCATTGGATTTATTTTAAGTTTAAACTTATAAGGGGCAGCAGATATCTGAATTTTAGGACTCATTGAGTTGTTATATATCTATATATATATATATATAGTCCTTTCCAGGTTGTATTGCAAATTAGATTCCCCATGTCTGTCAGTGATAGTTCTGCCCTTGTTGGATGCAAACTGATGAGCAGCAGTGGAATTTGTTAGCGGCCTCAGTCTTTGAAGATGTTCATATTACGGAAACTGCATAGCTAATGCCACCTCAAGCCTGACTAGAGATCTCCTATGTAGGATCCTATACCTGAAAGTCTGGATGCAAATGATTTCCTACCATCCTGAAGCTGAATCTCAGAGCAATACTTGGGAAAACTTTGGGGTGATTTAGACAAGAAATTAAGGCCAGAAACTTCGTACGTGGTTTGTCTGGTTCTAGAAGATGGCCATAAATTTCGTGGAAATTTGTGTCGCCTTGATTTTTCAAACTCCGAATATTTGCCTGGGAACCAATTCACATTCAAGGCCTTCTTTTTCAAAGTTGTATTTGAGGCCTACAGGCCTGATAAATGTGATAGAAACGTTCATTTCTTGTGGAAAAGTGAAAATAAAGTAATTTGAAGGCACCATCAAAAAGCATGGGTGTAATCTTAAATAAAGAACATTACATGACACAAAGGAGGCCTTTTCTTTTTGTTGCAAGTTTGTAAGCACTAGCACTCTGCCACCCTCCACTGTTAAGTTTAGTGCTAATTAACTAATTAGTTGCCACTGTTGTGATTGCACCATCTCTATGGTCCTATAGCTTGTACGCGCTAAAATACCTTTCTTTCAAAAAAAAAAAAAAAAAAAAAGGAAGTGGACTAATTCCATGTTTCTTTTAAGCCCTTGATAGCAACACATGAAATGATCAACGTGTAATAGTCAACCATTTTAAATTATATAACCATACATACCACCAACTATACAACCTCATTGTCAAAGGATGTGTTTCATGAGGTAATATGATATCCCAGTTGACCCAAAGAGGATAATACTTGCAGATTAAGAAAGGTTTTATTTTCATACCTTCTAGTCTTTTTTTTTCTTTATATATAAATTTTGGTTGCTGCTAAGAAGAATTTCTCTTGCTCTTGCTGCACAAGTTAGATCGATGCTTTAAGTAATTACTATTTCCATAACCACAACAAATCTCTAAAGAATTACAAAGCTTAAGTTAAAAAGTGCGTGGTGTGCACTTCTGCAACCAGAACAAAATACTACGGCGTGTACGGTAAGTGACTTTTAACTTGCTCCAAATTCAACAAATTTCTGTATATATATCTGTCTGGTCGTTACTTGATGACCATATTCACTTTTCTGCTTATTTATGGTATTACCCAGTTATATATCTTGCTAAGTCCAAAATGACTGGCCTAAATGTTAGACGTTTCAATTTTTGACCTTCAACTTGCGCAGAAGCATACCCTCGTGGACCTTTAATTCTTAAATGCATTTGAACATTTCATGTTTTGTAATGAGACCGAGAGATTTCCAGTTTCAAGTTGTTGATATTTTTTATTGTTTTGCATCTGTACATATATCTCTATTCTATACCAGAGGCACGGAGACGTAAGAAGAAAATGATCAAATCAACACCAGTTTGTATTGCTTTCTTGGTTAATCTTCTAGTCCTTCTTTATGGTCAAGGCATTTTTGTGACGAAGGTGGAGGCCACTACCAATGTACGTGCATTTTCACCTTACTTCCTCTCATTATACGATTTGCTAAAACAGAAAAGAGGAGAAATGTGCACTAATTTTGTGTGTGAATCGACAGGTTCATATTGTATATTTGGGAGAGAAGCAGCACGATGATCTCAAGCTGATCGCAGATTCACATCACGATATGCTTGCCAATGTTGTCGGGAGGTACATTACATGTTACTGTTTAAAATCATCTGCTCATTGAGAATATACTATGTCAGTTGAATTATTCTTTACATGTCAATTTCATCATGCTGCAGCAAGGAATTGGCCTCAGAACTGATGGTGTACAGCTACAAACATGGGTTCTCTGGGTTTGCAGCCAAGTTGACCGAGTCTCAGGCTCAACAGCTTGCTGGTAGTTGTTCATATATATATATATATACACACATTACCGTTTCCTTGTTCAGATAGCATGGATCATGTAGACATAAATTTTTCATCTGATAGCTTGTCTTGCCGCACAACAGAATTGCCAGGCGTTGTCCGAGTTATACCGAATAGTCTCCACAAGCTACAAACAACTAGAAGCTGGGACTTCTTAGGCCTCTCTTCTCATTCTCCTGCCAATGCACTTCATAACAGCAGCATGGGTGATGGAGTTATCGTTGGTGTTTTTGATACAGGTAAGCTCTCTTTCTATCTATCCTTCTAGCATGTAATGCCTGAAAAGAACTTGAAACAAAAAGCAACTTGATGGAACAGGAATATGGCCCGAGTCCAAAGCTTTCAGCGATGAAGGAATTGCACCCATACCGTCCCGCTGGAAAGGTGTTTGTGTCTCTGGGGGGCGGTTTAATCCGACCCTTCACTGTAACAAGAAAATAATTGGAGCCCGTTGGTACATTGATGGATTTCTTGCTGAGTATGGACAGCCCCTGAACACATCTGGAGACCTCGAGTTTTTATCTGCGAGAGATGCAAATGGGCATGGGACGCACACAGCTAGCACCGCAGCTGGTGCTTTTGTTAGCAATGTTAGCTACAAAGGTCTTGCTCACGGTACCATAAGAGGCGGAGCTCCACGTGCTCGGTTGGCTATTTACAAGGTTTGTTGGGATGTTCTTGGAGGACAATGCTCATCTGCTGACATACTGAAGGCATTTGATGATGCAATACATGATGGAGTAGATGTGTTGTCTCTCTCAATTGGTTCTTCGATTCCCCTATTTTCAGATATTGATGAACGTGATGGCATAGCTACTGGTTCCTTTCATGCTGTTTCTAGGGGCATCACTGTCGTTTGCGGAGCTGCAAATGACGGACCTTCAGCTCAGACTGTGCAGAACACAGCACCTTGGATTTTGACTGTCGCAGCAAGCACCATGGACAGGGCATTTCCAACACCCATAACACTTGGAAACAATAAAACTTTCCTGGTATCATCTTTCATATCCTATAAAACTTTCCTGCTATCATCTTTCTTATCCTATAAAACTTTCCCCGTATCATCTTTCATATCCTATCAGATTCCATTTTGGATTTCAACAGTAGAAATATGAGTCACTTTTCAGTTGCTACCATTTTGGCCGGAAATAACTCTAAGCTATTTGTTCAATTGTTGGTATAAAAATTGCAGGGCCTAGCCACATTCACTGGAAATGAGACTGGTTTTAGAGGCTTGTTTTATCCACAGGGCTCAGGGCTTGACCCCAATGCTGCAGGGTACCTTTTTTCTGTTAGACAAGAAATTGCATTTTGCTAAGCATATTCGCTGAAAACAAAAATCATTGTCTGAAACTCTGGATTGTCTGCTTGCAGTTCCTGTCAATCTCTATCTCTTGATGCTACATTAGTGGCCGGCAAGGTGGTTCTCTGCTTCACCCCAACGGCTCGTAGAGCTGCAGTAACAAGTGCTACAGCAGCTGTCGAGGAAGCAGGTGGAGTTGGGTTGATTGTTGCCAAGAATCCTAGTGATGCATTGTATCCCTGCCGGGATGACTTCCCATGCATTGAAGTAGATTATGAGATTGGAACTCGGATTCTCTTTTACATCCGTTCTACAAGGTATTACCCATATTTCCTTGACTTGACGATCACCATTAGTAAGATTTCTTAAGATCCTAAAAGACTATTTTTTTTGAATTGGAAATACACAGAGATTTCTTTATATCCTAAAAGACTATTTTTTGAATTGGAAATACACAGGTCTCCGTCAGTAATGTTGAGCCCTTCAAAAACAACTGTAGGGAGTCCTGTTTTGGCAAAGGTTGCATATTTCTCATCTAGAGGGCCTAATTCAATTGCTCCAGCAATTCTTAAGGTAAATTCTTCAAGTACCACATGACATCAATTGAACAGTTTTTTCCGTTCAATCACCTGAGAAGTTTCTAATCATTGTATCTGGGGCACAGCCTGATATAACTGCACCTGGAGTGAACATATTAGCTGCTACTTCTCCTCTTGATCCATTCGAGGATAATGGATATACAATGCATTCAGGAACATCAATGTCAACTCCTCATATCTCAGGCATAGTGGCTCTTCTCAAAGCATTGCATCCTGATTGGTCTCCAGCAGCCATTAAGTCTGCACTAGTCACAACTGGTATTGCATTCTGTTATGTTCATATATATACACAATGCACTGTCCTATAACTAAAAGGTCATACACAGATACCATGCACTGTCCTACAACTAAAAGGTCATACACAGGTTTTCACTGACTATGCATTTCATAAATGGAAACGCAGCATGGAGAAATCATCCTTCAGGTTATCCAATATTTGCAGAGGGATCTCCTCAAAAGCTGGCTAACCCATTCGACATTGGAGGAGGCATTGCAAACACAAATAGAGCAGCAGACCCCGGTCTTGTGTATGACATGGGCACACCTGACTACATACATTACCTCTGTGCTATGGGCTACAACAACACTGCCATCTCTAGTCTCCCAGGACAACCGATCGTATGCCCCAGAAAAGAAACATCCATTTTGAACATTAACCTTCCTTCCATAACCATACCAAATCTTAGAAAATCAGTCACAATCACCAGAACAGTAACAAATGTAGGAGCCCCTAACTCTATTTATCGAGCAGTGATTGAGCCTCCATTTGGCACCAATATTTCAGTAAAACCAGATGTGCTATTTTTCAGCGGAAAGACCAAGAGAATAACCTTCACTGTCACAGTTACTGCAAACTACCAGGTGAACACAGGGTACTATTTTGGGAGCCTAACATGGAGTGATGGTGCACATACTGTGACAAGTCCATTGTCAGTTAGAACCGAGATTTTACAACCTTATGTTAATGAATACTAAGAAATGTAACAAATATTCATTGTTTGATAGATTCTCATACATGCATTTGAATTTAAACTGCAGCTTCAAATAAAGGTTTAATCAAAGCTCCTGTTGTGCTAAATTTATTTGTAAATAAAATTTTAGGACGAAAAGAATTGAACCAATTTCAGATTTGACGCATCCCTGCTATGGCAAGGATGTTTTTATGATTTGTGATTAATTACGTGCAAGTTACCAAGATGACTTGTGGTGTCTGAAGACTGAAGGCACTAATAAAAAATAAGGAACGAAGAACCACCACTCTCAGATAAACTGCAGCGTGCGAAGAAAAGATAAAACTGCTGCTGTTCTTCTGAGAAGTAACAATGAAGTTCTTTCTTGAAATTAGCTCAAAGTTACTACATTGTAAGCACACCATGAAACAAGAGGATTCTATTAAATTCCAAATGATGATCTTATGTTAAATACTGCAATGTAACAAACTGGTCCCATATCTTTGGAAGGAAAGTGCATAATCTCACAATGATTATGATTAAATATCAACGAAACTAAAAAATAAACAACTATATGGCGGCCACTTTCAGCAAAGAACAAGAACAATGGTCCTTCTTATAAAGTGGCTTTTTTCTTCGCTCGCCCGGACACCCTATTTTAGTAAAGCTCCAATATACTTTGCAATAAAGAAATCAATTCATGGGTACTCATTGCTTTCCCTATTTAAAGCTCTACCTTATTTTGAAGAACTAATATGGAAACCAAATAATGCCTTCTTAGATATCAATTGTAAATTGTAATCACCCACTTTCCTCCCAATTATCCCACTCGTACGACTTTGTGCGTGTTATCAACACTTCGCCCAACTTTTTGCTACCACTGCTGTGTTGGTTTCCATTGTCAGCATCACTTTCACCTTCCTGCAAATCAGCGCGCAAAAGCACAACTCCACTCACAATGACAAAAGCAAAGGAGTAAAAATAAAAGCAATGGAGCAACTAGGAGATTATGGGAGGAGAATCTTTTCTTACGGCTGGACCTGACTTTATATAAAGGATATATAACAGGATAGTACCATCAACTATGTGCATATGAGGCCTACATTCCCATCATCCATTTTGACCATCTGAAGACACATCATCTACCTGGTAGAGAAGCAGAGAGCACAGACATTGAACACAACCTATTTCTGGAGTAACAGTAGCAGAAATAGCCCTATACATAAACTAGCAGTTCACATCAAACATTTGCAAATATGTCAGCAAGACCACTGTCAAGTAAATGAATAATGTAGACATGCTCCTTTTTTACCTTAAGAAAGCTCAATGTTAAATTTTGAAGTCCTTGAAAATCATTTTCAAGTGTTAGCAGGTATGCATCTTAACAAGCATTTCTGGCACACTGCACCAATGAAAAGGCAGACAACGATAAATAAAGGCATGGACGTCCAAATTTCTGCTTTCCTTTATGAAAGTTATGCCTCACATGGCTACATGATTCCCCCAATAGCATAAATGTAATTTGCTCTTAGCATCTTTCCTTTCCCACAATATCACCAATGAATTGCTTTTGTGTCGATTGTCAAAAAGAGAAAAAAAGTGCGACAAGAAAAAGACCACTCTCCTCTTATATATCCATCAAGCCCATAATATTAACTTTGTTACAATAATTACCTTATAAGCCTGATAAATCTACCCTATAAATGCTAGAATCCCATATTTACAAAGTTCAGACCTATATGAATGATCATTTGATGGATAACAAGTCAATAAACTGGAGAGGGACAATAAAAATCAATTTGATTATGATTTTAGCTCTTTTTTTACTTCAACACTGTCTTCAGATTTCTGTACTGCATGTTGACGCTTCAGAGAAAGTGAGTATATGCATTCAACTAAGTTCAGTGTCAACATCTCTTCATAGACAATTCTAAATGAAATATTTTCCAGCTGCATATCGTGTACATGGGAGAGAAGATGTATGAAGATCCAACAACTAACAAGAAGTTTCACCATCAAATGCTGTCAACCTTGCTAGGGAGGTAATCTACAAAGCTTACTATAAAAATTCTTAAGTTGACATTACCTTTATTTATATAGACAACCATCAAACTTTCCTATTTTTCTGTTGAAGCAAGGAAGCAGCAAAGAGTTCCATTCTTTACAGCTACAGGCACGGGTTTTCTGGATTTGCAGCAAGGCTGACCGAGTCTCAGGCCGTAGAAATTGCAGGCACTCTGATTTGCTAAAAGACATACATGTAGCCTAGCTATATTTTTTGCTCATCTTTAATGGTTGATATTGCAGGGTTTCCTGGCGTCATCCAAGTTTTTCCAAATGGCATTCACAAGCTCCACACCACTAGAAGCTGGGAATTTATTGGACTTAGTCGCCATAGGTCAAAGAATCTGTTAACACAAAGCAACATGGGTGAAGGAACCATCATTGGTGTGATAGATACAGGTATTACATCTCCTGATAAAACTTAAGTTTTTGGACCAGCTATTGAATTTGGAAGGGAATGTTGTACAGGAATTTGGCCAGAGTCCAAAAGCTTTGATGATACAGGAATGGGTCCTATCCCATCTCATTGGAAAGGAATATGCCAAGAGGGAGAATTCTTCAACTCGTCCAACTGCAATAGAAAACTCATTGGGGCTCGTTGGTTCATAAAAGGATTTAGAAATGAGTTAAAGAAGCCTGTTAGCACAACTAATACTACAGAGTTTCTATCACCGAGGGATGGAGGGGGCCACGGCACTCATACAGCTTCGATAGCAGGTGGATACTTTGTGGAACAAGCGAGCTATAAAGGACTAGCTTCAGGTTTGGCCAGAGGAGGAGCACCTCTTGCTCACTTGGCAGTTTACAAGGTTTGTTGGGAAATTGATGCCGGAGGATGCACTGATGCTGATATTCTAAAAGCATTTGATAAAGCCATACAAGATGGAGTAAATATCCTCTCAGTCTCAATTGGCCATGAAATTCCTTTATTCTCCTATCTTGATCAGCGAGAATCAATTGCAATTGGTTCCTTCCATGCAACAGCAAGGGGGATCCCTGTGATCTCTTCAGCAGGAAATTATGGCCCAACCTCGCAAACAGTTGTGAACACTGCACCCTGGCTCGTCACTGTTGCAGCCACTACAATCGACAGGGCTTTTCCAGCAGCAATCACTCTTGGGAACAACAACACATTATGGGTAAACTAACAAACCTAAAACCGGAAAAAAACAGCAAACAGGCATGTTATAAATTTATTTGTAATGATATTTTTTCTACTACAGGGCATATCTATTGATATGGATATGGATTATCATGGTTTTTTTGGCCTTACATATTCCGAACGTATAGCTGTTGACCCCCAAGATGATTCGGCGTAAGATTTCTTTTTTCTTTTTGCCTCTATTTTTCTACTCCACTTATATATATATATATATATTTTTTAGTCCATTCTCCTTTTACGCTCCATTTGCCATAATATTCCATATCCACAGTGAGGACTGTCAACCTGGAAGTCTTAACACCACATTAGCAGCAGGGAAAATCATACTTTGTTTCTCAAAATCAGATACACAGGATATTGTATCTGCATCAACTTCAGTGTCCCGTGCAGGAGGGGTTGCACTCATATTTGCACAATTTCATTATGATGGGCTTGACAACTGCAAATGGATTCCATGTGTCAAAGTTGATTACGAAGTAGGGACACTAATACTTTCTTACATTAGAAAAGCAAGGTGAGGAAATGTAAGCCTTCCCCTCCTTGAAAGAACATGCGCAAAAACACACACAAAAACAAGGAAAAAGTCAGAGTTGGGGGGAAATAAATACAGACGGAACAAAAACTGTTTTGCATAGAAAAAGACTAACTTCGCCTATATATGAAGGAATCCAATTGCAAAGCTGAGTCTTCCCAAGACCGTCATTGGCGAACAGGCATCTCCACAAGTAGCATCATTCTCATCCAGAGGACCAAGTTCAATTTCCCCATCAGTGCTGAAGGTATAATATAACAAGCAATGTACATTTCAGTAGACATCCATTCCTTCCACTTAACCAAGATTAGCCTTGTTATGTATTACAATTATCAATATAGCTGATGACAGGATTCTGCAACAGTTATTTATAAGAAAAAACATGTCAAATCTATTCATTGATTATATTTCCAAAGGATAAGCATGACATTTGGCAGGTCATTACCCATGAAATGCATAAAGCTTAAACTTGAGGCACCCTATGCACAAAGTAATTAAACAATAGGGTTTGAATTATTTTATTATTACCACACCGGTGCAGCTGGGGTGGTTAGGCCTTGGCCCTTGGGAGTTGGAGGTCTCCTGTTCGAGAACGTCTTCCCCCTTCTTAAGCAATTTAATTCTTAAAATTTATCTGCATTTGCAGATGGGGATTCTACCAATTTAAATATAGTGGTTCATTTAAGTATAGTGGTCCATCCTTGATTATATATTATATATATATATATATATAGGTGGACCACTATACTTGGGAGTTGGAGGTATCCTATTCGAGACCTTCTTCCCCTTTCTTAAGGAATTTAATTCTTAAAATTTATCTGCACTTGCACTTGGGGATTCTACCAATTTAAGTATAGTGGTCCACCCATGATTATATATATATATATATATATATATATATAGAGTTCACCTATAATTATATATATATAGATCCTCTTTCTCTACTAACAGACTAACTAATACTAACAAAGAACAGTCCTGTATATGGTAACAGGCAAAAAATAATAATAATAATAATTATTGCAATAGCTTTATCTTCTACCATGTGCATAACTCCTATACCAATTTTTTCTTTTGTTGATGGAGGTAGCCTGACTTAGCTGCACCAGGCGTGGACATCTTAGCAGCATATCGACCAGCCAACAAGGAAAATAGCAATGCATTTGCATTGCTATCGGGAACATCAATGGCATGTCCCCATGTGGCGGGAGTAGCAGCTCTCATAAAATCTGTGCATCCAAAGTGGTCTCCTGCAGCCATAAGATCAGCTCTTGTTACTACAGGTCAGTCAAATTCGAAGCCAAATTTTGTTGTTATATCAAAAGATGAAATGACCATATGATATCATGCAAAATGCAGCTTCCCGGATAGCAACAGATGGAATGAACATATATGCAGAGGGTGGCACCCGCAAGCCAGCAGACGCATTTGACATGGGTGGGGGAAATGTTAATCCTGAGAAAGCAATAAATCCAGGGCTTGTTTATGACATTACCACAGAAGACTATATCCAATTTCTCTGCTGCATGGGCTATAGCAGTTCATCCATTAGCAGCTTAAGCAAAGCCGCAGTGATCTGCAGGAAAAACAGCCCAATGAAACTGAACCTGAACCTTCCTTCAATCACTATCCCAAATTTGAAAAGAAGAGTAACAGTTACAGTGACAAGAAAGGTGACAAACGTTGGAGCAGCAAATTCAGTGTACAAAGCAACAGTGCGGGCTCCATTCGGCATAAGAATGAGAGTTGAGCCAAAAGAATTAATTTTTAACTCGACCACCAAAAATCTTTCCTTCAAAGTGGCATTCTTTTCAGGTGAGAGAGTGGCGGGCGATTACAAATTTGGGAGCTTGACATGGAGCAACGGCGAGCATTTTGTTAGAAGTCCAATAGCAGTAAGGGAAATTGAGTCATATGTAAATTAGCATTACATTATTCAATGCAATAACGAATTGGGTTGGTGCATTTGATTTGATAATTGAATGATAGCTTGAAATTAATTCTAAAAATTACTTTTTTTGCCGTTAACTCAATTCGTCCAAGAAGGAGAGCCCTGAATGAAGGAAAGATAGATAGATAGACGACAGGTCGTTCATTTGGAATTGGCGATCTGTTTGTGGTTTGAAGCTATCCGTAGATGAAGTTCAATCAACGGTTACGATGAAGAGTTTATCTTTCACGCGGATCGAACATTTTCAACCGTCGATAATTCTTCATCCAACGGCCACCAAACGAATAGAAAATTAGGCGGTACTTGGGTGACCTTTTAGTTTCTGGCGCTCAAAAATTCGAAAAGTTTGAAAGAGGCTTCCTTCTTTCTATTTAAACCCGTGTTCCTCTTCTCAGATCAGATCTGTCGATAATACACTGAGTTGAAGAAATTGCATTGCAAAAAAAGAGAGAAAAAAAATGTCAGGAAGAGGAAAGGGCGGAAAAGGGCTGGGAAAGGGAGGAGCAAAGAGGCACAGGAAGGTGCTGAGAGATAACATTCAAGGGATCACGAAGCCTGCAATTCGCAGGTTGGCCCGTAGAGGAGGAGTGAAGCGTATCAGCGGTCTCATTTATGAAGAGACAAGAGGCGTTCTCAAGATCTTCCTGGAGAATGTGATTCGTGATGCTGTTACTTACACTGAGCACGCTCGTAGAAAGACTGTTACTGCCATGGATGTTGTTTATGCTCTTAAGAGACAGGGTCGCACTCTTTATGGTTTCGGTGGTTGATTTGTGTCTCTTTTGATAATTTTCTGTATTTAGTATTTTATGTTTGTATTTTGTTGCAATGAACTCTGACCATATGCAAATGAACTTGTTTGATTTTATCATGAAACCTTTTGAGATGGTTCATCACTTCAATTATATCTCTAAATCTTGTGCTGCACATCTAAATTTGTTTGCTGTTTGAATTTGATTGATGAATCTTGAACCATGTAGGATAGGTTTATGGATGGTGTTTGTTCTGTCCTTTATTGGGGAAAAACAAAACAAAACAAAAGCAGAGTTAGTAATGTATATCTGTTTTTTTTTTTTAGGAAATTAATAATCTAAAACACATACAGCGATATCACATTTTATCTAACAAAAATAATGTATATCTGTTTTTATTTACTGTTTTCTTATTTATTTTTTTAATCCCTTGATGGTAGGTTCATTGTTTGGCTCTGATTTTGTGCAAATTGCAATACAATTAGTGGCCTGGTGCTGGTGTGGTCCCTTTTCTTCTTGTTTGCCTTCGAATTTGATTTATTCAGATTGCAAGTTGAAGTTGTTATTGTTTAAATATATAAATGATTGTGTATGTAATTGGAGCGGCTATGCTATGCTGAGAAGTTAGTTGATTATCATTTTTATTTTATATTAGGGCATCCACATTGAGAGGGGCAATTTACCAAAATATGGTAAAAAAAAATTTTATTTCCTAATTTATGGTGGTTTTCAAAAAAATTCCCGTTTTTATGGTAAAAAAAAATTTTATTTCCCATTTTATGGTCCTTTTTGCTGAGTCAGCAGGAGAGAG
>CATIWK010445392.1:0-15825 GCA_949634005.1 Mallotus japonicus
ATATTGATATTATAGAACGTATAAAATATAAATATCAAGAGAAATAGATTGAGAGCTTGGAATATGATGGAAATTGATAGAGTATAACAATATAGAACATGAATTGAGAATTGATAATAAAAAAGATAAACAATAAGAAATGCTTGTAAAGTAAATGACAATGAAAGTAAATGTTAGTAAAATTTAGTAGAAGTTAGTAAGAGCTAGTAATTGAGATTGATAATAAGAGATATATATAAAATGAAATATATGATGCTAATGCAAATGCATGCTCACACAAGTATTAAATAAATCTTGGGTGCATGCAAAGATGATGCATGATGCAAGCCGGGGTGTATGCAACATGATGCAATTCTGAGATTCATGCAAGTATACTAGTGATGCATCCCAAGGTGCATACAAATATGCATTTAGGGGATCTAAAAATGTGCACACATATGATAGTGATATGCTTCAAAGAAATGATATATATTAAGGCACATGAATGCATGAAAATGCAATAATGCAAAGAAGTAGGAGTAGAAGTAGAGAATTGATGTAGAACTTATAGTATAGCTTAAATGAGAGTAGAGAAAGGTTAGTATAATCAAGAAAGCAACATTAGATAAAAAAAAAATTGATAAATTGACACTATTAATAAGAAGAAATAGACTTTAATTAGACTTTAGGCATAAAAAAGACACTAATTGCATTTAAAAATAAAATTGACTCACAAATTTAAAAAAATACATTAAAACCCCTAAATTAACTCGATCAAAATATAAAATATACAAATTGAGACTTATAAGACTAAACAATACATATAAACAAGGTACTTGAATTAAAGATTGCAACAACAAACACTTACAACACAACATATGCACATTAAGACTTACAAATCAACAATAACTTCACAAGACACATAAATTAAGATTCATAATAAAAAAAAACCTTAAATTAGATAATGAATTAAACAAACAACGTTATTGAAAATACAAATCAACAATCAAAGCACATTAGACCTTAATCAAGAAGAACATAGGCACAATACACACTAAATAAGACTTTGGACAAGTATCCACACCAAAATAAGTCACAAATCACAAGAAAAATCCACAAAAAATCAATAACAAGTCACTCAAACATCAACAAACACAATCACAATCATTATTCAAAGGCAAGAGCAAGGTTCACACTTAAAAGCTTTCAAAGAATTAGAGTTTGGAGAGTTGAAAAGAAAATCAAAATAAAATCATTTTAAAATAGAAAATAATATTAAAATACATCAATTCCATCATCCTATCTTAGGGAGGGGTTAGAATGATGCTTAAGCAAGTATGAATCCTTATGAACCCTAATAACCATCATCGAAGTCATTTGGAGTGTGGAAGCATAGATGGTCGGATTTGGCCTATTAATAGCCGGATTTGGGTTGTCAATAGCCATTCTGGTTGGCCTCAATAGCCAGCCAAAAGTGATGAATAGTAAGTTTTGGCTGTTCATGAGGCAAAACCGGTTGTTCATCACTGTAGGCTCGAATTTTCACATTTTTTCAACAAAAATTCAAAATTAAAGCCCAAACCCTAGAATTGAGATGAGAATCAATGAGAATGATGTTCTTAAAAATGTTTAGCCTCAGAATCTAGGCAATAACTCACCAAAAAACAACGATTAATTGAAGAGAATTGAGAATGAAGTTAAAGGGTCAAGTGTGGTTTTTGATGAGTTTAGGTGTAGATTTTGGTTTTGATTTGAAAGGAATGGATTTGTAGGAGCTTGGTTGTGATTTTGAGTGTTTGATTTTGGTATTTTGAAAGGAAATGAGAAGAAAATAGAGAGAAAATTTGACATTATAAGCACCTCAACTTGCAAAATTTGTATTATTTAAACACCTGACTGTTTTGCTTCACACTCCTTAACTAAAAAAATTTTCTTTTAATCCTCTCTATTTTTTAACAGTCTTTTATTATTTTAAGGCATAATTATTATTAATATTATTAATTTATTTACACTTATATATTTTGATTATATTAAAATTATAATGACAAATATATTTTTAATTTTTAATATTTTAATATTTTAATTTTAAAATTAAAATATTTTTATTTTCATGCACAGACTTAAATAATGTATATTTAAAAGTAAAATAAATATTTTAAAATTTTTTGGAGTTATTAATTGTTACTTAGAATAAAATATTTATGAATAAAAATTTTAAATTAATAATTATCATTTTTAGGTTATTAACTTAATTAAGAGAAATTAAAAATTTTAAAGTATTTTTATTTATAATAATTAATTAAATTTGAGTTAGAAATTGTCAATATAACTTTATAATAGTCACTTATTTTAATTAAAATTAAAAAAATATTTTATTTATATGTATAATTTTGAATAATGTCGATTTAATATTAAAATAAAATTTACATTTATATAATCAATCTTTGTTAGTTATTTTATTATTAATTTTAAATTTTTACAATTTACAATGTAGAATTCATTTACATAACCAGCCTTTAATAGTTATTTTATTATTAAATTTAAATTTTTACAATTTACAATGTAAAATTCATAATTATTTTAATTTTTTTTAACTTGTACTCTTATTGAAAGGCAAAGAGGGAAAAAATGGGCTTCAATGAACAAAAACAAATTTATTTATTTATTATTTTTGGAAGATGCAACCTCACTGAACTGAGAGAATTTTTTTTTTCTTCTTTTAGAAAAAGGAAAAAAAAAAAAAAAAAAAAAAAACTTTAAAGCCTTATCATATGAAAAATTTCGACAGGCGGAAAAGCAGCCACACAAATAGCAATTTTTAGCTTTGTCCGTCACCACCCAATATATCTCCAATTTTCTCCATCCACAGAACCTTTCCAACTTCACTTTCACTCCTTTCTCTCTATATCAAACAATTCCCAATTGCATGAGACGAAAGGTGAGTAGTTTTACCATTAGTTTATCTTCTTCTCCAAAGGTTTCAATTGATTTCTTGAATTCCTACAATTCAGAAAACGCATGAAATTGAATTGGGTTCTTTTAGTTTTTCTTGTTTACACATGAAATTGTAGTGGTGGGTCTTCTTGTTCATAGGACTGAGTATCCGTGTTGAGGGGAGCTTGTTTTGTTTTGATGGGTTCAATGGTAGTTCTTGTAGGAACCATGCCGTCGCTGGCTTCCTTAATTAGCTTAGGAAGTCTAAGTGTGGCGGCAGCGACCTCAAGTTCTTCAGAGTCATGTTATTCGTCTTCATATTCGCTTGTTCGAAGAGCTTCTTTATCAAAAAGGGGTCTCAGGAGTGCCAAAAGATGGCATTGTTTTTGTAAATATTCAGTCACTACCACAGATTTTATTGCTGACCAAGGCAATGCTGTATCCCTTGATTCTAATAATTCATTTAGAGCTAGCAGTAATGGTGGAGATGTTGATAGCGAAATCCTACTTAAGCCTGCTCCTAGGCCTGTGTTAAAATCTTCATTGGGGCCTAAGGGCGATTCTCTTTTAGGTATGAGCTCTTCTGAGTTGGATACTGGACATTCTGATGATGATGAACAAGAGAGGAATAAAGTAATTGAGTCGCTTGATGAAGTGTTGGAGAAGGCTGAAAAGCTTGAAACTTCTAAACCAAGTGTACTGGGTAGTCCTAGCAATAGTAGGGAAGACAATGGAAATGTAAATAAAATGACCCCATCTAACACCAATACTAATTCAAGAGTTGCTAAATCTGAGAACTCTGGTGCCACTCGCAAAGCTAAAACTATGAAGAGTGTATGGCGGAAAGGGGATTCTGTGGCCTCTGTGCAAAAAGTTGTAAAGGAAGTTCCTAAGACTAATAGTAAGCTTGTGAAAGATGAACCTATAACAAGGGAAGGGACAGAACTAGAGTCTCAGCCTAGTGTACCTTTAAGACCTGTGCAGCCACCCTTAAGGCCTCAACCCAAGTTACAGGCAAAGCCATCTGTAGAACCTGTTCCCATGATGAAAAAAGCTGTTATCTTGAAGGATGTGGGAGCGCCTCCAAAGCCACCCGTTGCCGATGCAGCTGATTTGGGTGCGACAAAAAGTAATGGACGGCAACCAATTTTAGTCGATAAATTTGCCCGCAAAAAACCAGTTGTGGATCCTTTAATTGCTCAGGCAGTTTTAGCCCCCACAAAACCAGGAAAGGGTACAGCCCCTGGAAAGTTCAAGGACCGAAAGAAAAATGTTCCACCTGGAGGACCGAGGAGGCGGATTGTTGATGATGATGATGACATTGAGATTCCTGATGAGGAGGCATCAGAACTGAATGTCTCTATTCCAGGTGCGGCAAGGAAAGGGAGGAAATGGAGTAAAGCTAGTCGGAAAGCTGCTAGATTGCAGGCTGCCAAAGATGCAGCCCCAGTAAAAGCAGAAATTTTAGAGGTTGGGGAAAAAGGTATGTTGCTTGAAGAGTTAGCCTACAACTTGACAGTCAGTGAAGGTGAAATTCTTGGGTATCTGTACGCAAAGGGGATTAAACCTGATGGGGTGCAAACTCTGGATAAGGACATGGTAAAGATGATATGCAAGGAATATGATGTAGAGGTCATAGATGCTGATCCTGTTAGATTTGAAGAAATGGCAAGGAAAAAAGAAATTCTTGATGAAGATGATCTTGACAAACTAGAAGACAGGCCACCTGTCCTTACTATAATGGGGCATGTAGATCATGGCAAGGTGAAGCATTGGCATGCTCTATCTCTTCTCTAGTTTTCTGCAGGATCTTGATTCTTATTTAAATTTTAATGTTGAAATAAAAGTGATGTTTTTAAAAATTTTTGCTAATACCTGTTTATTGTTATTTGCAGACTACTTTACTGGATTACATTCGTAAAAGCAAGGTATATAGAATCTTCATCTTAATTATGCTATCTTTTGAACGTTTTTCCACATAATGCCCTTGGATTCAGGTGTCACATAATTTACATTAGTAAATATTAACTTTTCTTAGTTTTCTAGCATATTGAATTTCTTATTGTAATAAAACTATTTTTATTGAGTGATTTAGAATGAATTCAGTTATGGCATGACATACAAAGGCTTTAAGTCTTTGACTGTGGCCTGACAGCTAGATATTTACAGGTGACTGCCTCAGAAGCTGGTGGAATTACACAAGGAATTGGTGCATATAAAGTTCTCACGCCTGTTGATGGCAAGTTGCAACCTTGTGTTTTCCTTGATACTCCTGGTCATGAGGTAAGCTACAAACTTTAGATGCCCTTTACAAAATATTTAAGAACTGTTGAGATCATATCTAGTGTGCATTAGTCATTATTTGTGCTTCTAATATCTTGTCTTCTTCTGATGTGTTTATATGAACTTAACGACTGTAATGTGTTTGTACTGCCTTCTCTTTAGATGATAACTATGTTATCCAATTCTATAGGCATTTGGAGCAATGAGAGCTCGAGGGGCAAGGGTGACAGATATTGCTATTATTGTAGTGGCAGCTGATGATGGGATCCGTCCTCAAACAAATGAGGCCATAGCTCATGCCAAAGCTGCTGGAGTTCCGATTGTAATTGCTATAAATAAGGTATGTCAACAGCAATGACTTATGTTTCTTATCAGAATGGAGTTTCTTGAGCCTGTAAATACTCGTGGTTTACTTTGATTCTCTATAGACATGATGTCTATTATTTTTTTAATACTACCAGATAGATAAAGATGGGGCTAATCCAGAAAGAGTCATGCAAAACCTTTCTTCAATTGGTCTTATGCCTGAAGAATGGGGTGGGGACATCCCAATGGTTCAGGTGGTTTTTGACCCCCTTTAGTTTTATTACACCTTTCTTTTATAATTTGTACTTCATTTGGTTGATACTTTTATTCTTATCTTTTGCTAATAGATCAGTGCTCTCAAGGGGGATAATGTAAATGATTTGCTAGAAACTGTTATGCTCGTTGCCGAGGTGAGTTATTAAAATTGATTGGGTGTCAGCTAGTTGGTTTTGTTCTCTTCCTATAATATTGTTTGTTTTGAGTATATATAGTCTGACGTATATACATGTATGTATATTATGGGCTGTACTTGCCTCATAGAAATGCAAAGGATACCAATATTATGATCCTTTGTGTAATGACCTCTGACCAGATGCATGATTGTTTCAGTTACAAGAGTTGAAGGCTAATCCTCATAGAAATGCGAAGGGTACAGTTATTGAAGCATGTCTTGACAAATCCAAAGGTCCAGTTGCTACATTTATTGTACAGAATGGCACACTTAAAAGAGGGGATGTTGTGGTTTGTGGAGGAGCCTTTGGAAAGGTCGCTTATTTGGAGCTTGAAACACTTTTTACTTTCTATAAGATAAATTTTGATGCTTAATATGATCTATATGCTTATTTTTTTAAAAGATAATTCACCTAAAAGAAGTTATGCAAATTGTCAGGTTCGTGCATTATTTGATGATAGTGGAAAGCGTGTTGATGAAGCTGGACCATCAATTCCTGTACAGGTTAGTTGTTTGGTGTCGTTTACTCTGTATAATTTGATTTATGTATCTGCTGTGTCTTGTTTGAATCATTGTTGAGTGGTAGCTTGTTTGTAGGAGAACCTCATTAGTGCAATAGAATGATAGATAGTAAATTAAAACATTCCACTGTTGATCATTCTAAATTGAGATAATCAGAAATCTAGTGGACTGTTATTTTAAAAATGGCCAAATATACAATTTCACCCCTAAACTTTACTGAATTATTCTATGTCACATCTCGACTTTCATTTTTTTCATTTTCACCTCTTAACTTCTATTTTTTGCCTATTTGTACACCAGATAAACATGTGTATTTCACTCGCTCTGAGCTTGAATATGTGACAAATAGAAGTTAAAGAGGTCAAATTGGTGAAAAATAGAAGTTATGTAGTCTAAATAGCTAAAAAAGAGAAGTTAAGAGATGAAATTGAATAAAATGAAAGTCGAGAGGTGACATAGAATAATTGAGTAAAGTTTAGGGGTGAAATTGTATATTCTGCCTTTTAAAAATCATCCTCCCAACTATGGAGAACTCATGTTAAGAGTATAGTAGGTTGTATTAGTGTGTTTTCTTTTGACATTATGATTAGTCTAGTGACCGACTTATTTTTTTTTCTGATTTTTCATTTTTTATGCTTGAGAATCCATGGGATCAGTTACACCATGGATGGTTGGATGAGGTGAAGGGGATGGGATGGGATAGGAGGGGAAACTTTTTTATCCTTTTACTTTTTGAAAATAAAAAAATAATTTAGCGAGGCAAGAGAGAGGAGACGTTTTTTCTTTTTTTTTTTTTTTTGGTTCGGACAAATGGGAGAAGAGAATTATCATTTTAGAAAGATGTATAGACTCTCATTGTTTAATTTGTGTTTTAGTTTTTATTAACAATAAAGGCAAAAAGGACAAAACACAAAAAAATTTTATTGCCTCTCATTAAGTTAAATTTTAAATATTATGAAGGCAATGAAGGAGAATGAGTACCTTTATTTTCAATTTCCTTCATAAAATGAATAGCCAATGATGAGAAGGTGATTCCCCTTCATTCACTTTTCTCTTTTTTGTTAACCTAAAACCACTTTTCTCTCCTTCATTCACTTTAGCAGATTTGCTTCATTTATTAAGAATCACTAATGTTTCTATGGTTTTTAATTCCTTTGTCTTTATTGTCCATTTGATGATTTGGGGCCAGTTTGGCATACTTTGCAGAACCCAGCCTTTGGAAATTTGAATCTTATGATTGTTATTATTTTTATTTTTACTATTCCTTTTTATTTTTCATCTGCTTCTTGCTCAAGCATAGTGTACCCGGCTTTTTCCCAGAGTCAGATTCCAAAAGGCAGCTGCCAAAAATATTTGTTAAAAAAAAAATAATAAATTTGGGAAAAAGCAGCCAAAAGCTGCTTGCCAAACTGGCCCTTGGTGTATAATTCTCACTTAAATATCATTGTTAAAATGGCTAACTGTGCGCTAGCACACGAAATGCTAAAATTGAAATTTGGAATATTTTGTAGATGTGCAGCCTCTTATTGTTGTTTCCATTGTCAGAAAATAATGGGTTGACATGTAAGGCTCTCATTTTGTTTCCTTAAAATCTTGTATTCTTGTTTGTAGGTTATTGGATTGAGTAATGTACTGATTGCTGGTGATGAATTTGAGGTTGTTGCCTCTCTTGATATTGCACGTGAAAAGGCGGAAGCACGTGCTGAATTATTGCGAAATGAGCGAATAACGGCCAAGGCTGGGGATGGAAAGGTTACACTTTCTTCCTTAGCATCAGCTGTTTCATCAAGAAGGCTATCTGGATTAGACATGCACCAACTGAATATCATATTGAAAGTTGATGTTCAGGTATGCACATTTATTCCCTTCATTTTTTATAACATCATAAACAAAGAGACCTTTTGATGTATTATTTTTCATCATGTTGTGAGTTTGAGTTGTGATTAAGATACATCGGAAAGACGGCTTGACTATGCATGTGCTATAGCTTGTGCCATGCATATATATATATATATATATACACACACATAATTATAACGTGAAAGATGTTCCAGGCATGATATTTTTGGCTAAAAAGGTTTTCTGTTTTTCTTTATGGTTTTCTCTTGGGGACAGGGGGTGGGTGTTGGATGCAAATTGGTATTAATCCTTTGCATGTGCATAAAAGTTATGATTCCACCATAGTCCACAGCCCAAGCTGAAATGATTGGTAGAGATGCGGGAAGGAAGAGTATCTCCATTTTAAATGGGAGCCACATATGATAGTGTCTGTATTACAACGACATATTCAATAAAATGAAAAATTAAAGCCAAAAATTGTTTCCTCCTCTTCTAGGTCTAGTGTCTTGTAATAACCATTATTGTTAATACCATTTCTTCAGGATGGGAGGCTCCAGGTCTAGCAGTATTTTTGTCTTGAGAGGAAGTATCGGAATATAGTTTAAACTATAGTGCTTTATTCATTTTAATTTTTAATTAATTTAGAAATTCAATAGAGCTGTTAATATCAGAAGATTAAGAAGATATTTAATTGGTTAATATTGATATTCATGCCATTTATGTGGTTGATAAATCATTGAGATGAGATGTCAGAATGAGATTATCATTCTTAGTGCCTTTTATAATTTGAGTACTCCAATGAATTATTTTAATGTCTGAAATTGGTGATCAATTTGTATGAAGCTCGACTGCAGTCCTACTAGTATGTTTCATTGAAAAATGTGTAAATGGTATAACGGAGTTAGAATTGGTGATCTATATTAATTCTGATTGTGACATTATTATCAATTTTTTTCATTGATAATACACACACACATACGCACACATATATATAACATGCACAAACACGAATGTGTATTGTTATTGTGAGAAGTTGTTCCCAAGCCAGGTTCCTGGGTCTACCTGTTCCTAGTAGGGCCAAGTTTGATGAATTCAGAAGTCACCTATTTTTCTTGTAGTGCCTTCCATTCCACTATTCTAATTGAGAAAGAATCTATTCAGAACAACCAAGTTATAATGATATTAAAAAAATTATGCTTACTTGGGCGTGCCGAACATGGATTAGCATAATGTCATTCCTTCAAGTGGTCCCCATCCAGGATTAGAAGAAATGCAGTTTTATTTTTCTTTTTGTATGCATCTCTTAAAAATAACTTTAATCCACCAAATGTCATTGTTTGGCTTTTCTAACTTATCTTAATTTTGTCTTCTCTAAACATATATTGCCATATTGGATCTGACTAGTTTTCATGCTTGAAAATGTTTGTGCAATCTTATTTTTCACAATTCTCTATTGTGAATTCCAAGTGAGATCTTTTCACCACAGCACTTCATTTGTTGCTTCATAGTGACAAATAAATACACTTGCAAATATGTGCTTGCTAGATAGTGCATACTCATGCCTGTAAATATTTGTTGTGTTGGTCTGAGATATTAGCAAAATGTATTACATTGATCATTGGCAAGTGTTTGTTCATCATCTGCTAGAACTAAATCACTCTTCATTCTGACTAGGGATCTATTGAAGCTGTCAGACAAGCCTTACAGGTGCTCCCTCAAGATAATGTCACCTTGAAGTTCCTCTTACAAGCAGCAGGGGATGTAAGCTCCAGTGATGTTGATCTTGCCATTGCCAGTGAAGCCATTATTTTAGGATTTAATGTCAAAGCACCGGGTTCTGTTAAGAGCTATGCAGAAAACAAAGGTGTTGAGATTCGGCTATATAGAGTTATTTATGATCTCATTGATGATGTACGAAATGCAATGGAAGGACTTCTAGAGCCTGTTGAGGTTAATTCAGAAACCTTTTTTATACTTCTTTCTTTTTCTTTATATTTTGGGCAGCTGTTGGCAATATTAAGGGCAGACTATATAAATATGTTATCTTATCACATAAAACTGAGTGCACGGTCTTGATAATTGCTGTAGTATAGATGTCAGATCCCTTAAATGATCTATGCTGCAAGGAAAATTATTCAAAGTTCTGGTTTGTCTCTATGAGGTATTTTCAATTTTGAGGAGTGGGAGAGGGATTGATTAAGTTAATATGTGACCAATGTGCCATTTTTGTCATGGGTTTCGTTAGCTCCATCAAACATAACTCTGCTAGCCTTTGATTGGACCTGCTTGGAGTTGAATATTTGAATACTTGCCTATTGAGCTATTTGGTTTTGCCATGACATTAGAGTTGATTGTTGACATTTACCTCTTTTCTGTGTCCATGCCTTTTTTCTTCAGCCATTTTTTTTGTTGTTTTGGCACTTCTATCATGAAACAAATCTCTTTTTACTAATTTATCAATTAATCTTTGATGTTTGGCATGCCTATTTACTTAAAATAATTGTTTGGTTCATTCTTTTTTAAAACTATAGAATTTGATCAATATATTCATTGTGTTAGGATTTGATAAATGAAGGTATTTTAGGATTGAACTTAAAAAGAAAAGATTTATATTATATGAATTGGGGGTTTAGCAATGATGGTTGAGGAAGCGGAATTGTGGGTTATAGTTGCAGGAATTCCTTGCAGCATCTAAGGCTGAAATATATTTATCTATCTATCTATTTATTATTATTCATTTTATATATGGAAAAAAAGTGAAAAGTTATTTTGAAATTAGGTTCTGTACCAGTTTAATTAGGGGATGACTTGAAGGTTGGTGATTGTATGCAATAGGCTTAAGAGTGCTCAAGATAATGCAGAAGTAGAATTTTGAGAGATAAAATGAAGCATGAGAATCTGAAAAACAGGCGTTCATCAAAAGAGAATTTGATCTCTACAGACACCTTTTTTTTTTTTTTCAAACTAAATAAAAAAAAAAAGATTCTATCATTAGAAACTACCAAAAGCGTCAAGTCAAGACTCTAAGTAGGGAGAATTCCTAATCAAGTTGGAAGTAAGAAGAAATTTATTTTCTAAGTATGAAAATTCTTAATGACAATAGTGATTTTCTAAATAAGAAAATTCTTATGGTAGTAGCAAACTCCAACATCTCTATTTCTCTAAGACATAGTTGTTAAAGAGGCGCGCCTTAGGCTCAAGGCTCAACAGGCTCAAACCTTTGTGCCTCAACCTTCAAAAGGTGGGCGATATTACACGCCTTTTTATGCCTTGAGCCTCAAGCGAAGCGCATTCAAGGCGCACCTTTGTTCTTTTGACTTTTTTTTGTCTTTTTTTAAATTTTGGCTAGACATAATTTGGGTCTTTAAAGTTTTAATCATATATAAGTTGGGCCATTAATATAATGGGCCTACATGGGCTTAACACACCAAGTCATCCCAAAAAAAAAAAAAAGAAGAATAGAGAAAAAATAGATAAAGCAAGAAGAGAGGAGTATTTAACATGAGGTGTGATTGCTAGAGCAAGTAGAGTTGAAGGAAATGCCTACAACACTTGATCAATTAAACGCATGGGTGTTGCATTTACATCCACTCCAAGGGGTAGGACTAGCAATTTAGGAAAGGCAAAATCATCTTCTCAAAGGCGGACCAATGCTTCTTTAATAATTAGAGATGAAGAAGTTGATGTTGAAGAAAACGATAAAGAAGAGATTGAAAGTAATCATGAGGAATTTGATGAAGAAAAAGATGATTTTGTTGAGCTTAATTATGATGTGTTAATTTTACTTGTGAACTTTAGGAATTATAGATATTTAGTAGGATTGAGTTTATAATTTTAGGTTTTTTATTTCTTTTTTTTCATTTTAGATTTACAAAACATTGATGCCACGTTTATTATTTTTATGCATGTGTTGTGTTTTGAGTGCTATCATGTGAATTTTTTTCTTCTTTATTTTTTAATTTTTTTGTGCCCCACTTCGATAAGGCGCACGCCTGCGCATGCGCCTAGGCTCCACAACCCTTTGTGCCTTGATGTGCCTATTGCCTTTAACAACTGTGCTCTAAGATGATAATGATGATAGCAATACTAAACCTAATTTGTAGTAGTATGAATAGGTGAATTTGTGGAAAAATTTTAAGAAAACTTAAGAACTATATGAAAGTAACTATAAATGTTTTTGGTTAACAAGGAAGTTGTAGCTATTTACCTGCACTGTCCACTTTAACTAGATAGATTATCAACATATACATCATACATGATAGATGTAGTATCAATAGGAGGTTGAAGAGGGAAGCCATATTATCAGATGTAGTATTTTTGGGCATTATGTCAAATATTTTTGTGAAAAAAAAAAGGATTAAATTATAACTATCCTTTGCAGGAGATATTTGTGATTTTACCATTTATTTGTTTGAGGCATAGAATGGAAGTGTGAATGGTTTAGTATAGGAATTTATGATAATTCACAAAAGTTTGGTTTTAAGTTGCACAAATGGATAAAAGGATCCATGCCCCTGATTTGATTTAATTTGAGATTGATGCTTGAGCTGGATTCAATATTAATGCACAGAAACTTCAACTAGTTCCACCTTTCACAAATGATTTTGCATTTGAAAAATTAAGAAACACATTTCCAACTTGAAAAATATTTTCCTTTTGTTTTTTTCCTAAATAAGAAAGAAAATAAATTAAAAAGAATTTTATATTTTTCTTAACTAAAGACAATAATTTATAATTACACTATTAATTGATATTAATAAATAAAAGGCATAATACATTTGTGACCCCTTGTACTTGGCATAATTTATCAGTTTAACACCTCAACTTACAATTTTGTCATTTCAACACTTAAATTTGCCTAAAATGTACTAATTTGATGATATAATGCATTTACCACCCCATGTACTTGTCATTTTTTTTTAGTTTTATACATTTACTTGCAGTTTTTGGTTAGTCAAATTATTAAGATATAGCGCATGATGATTCGCTATTCCATGCCACGTGTACTAGCAGGGGTTTCAAAATTGTATTTTAGGCGAGTTCATGTGTTAAAATGGAAAAACTATAAGTTGAGGTATCAAACTGACAAAAAGTGACAAGTACAGGGGGCTATGGATATATATATATATATTATACGTTTCTTCCACGTTTTCGTTATCTATATCTTTAAAAAATGTTGTTTCGCATATCTGTTTCTATGTTCCCCATTTCCATGCCATACAGGAAGAAACTGCGAAAGTGTTCTTTAGACAATTGGTAATTAATTTCTTCCCTCCCGTCCTCCCTCTCCTTTTGGGGTATGGTTAGAATTGAGCCTTAGTGTAAGCATAGTATCATGAGTTCAAGTTATAGAAAGAGCATCCTTGCAACACAAGGGAATTAGCCTGCATACTTTTGAGATGAACAAACACCACAATGCAAAAAGCCTCACAGGGTTGGCTATGTTTCTTTGCTACTAACAAAGGGATGTTGTTACTTCATTTTTTACAATGTCCGTCATCGTAGTTCATGTGAATTTAAATCATCAGTTTCTTTCTTTGGTCAGGGAACATGCAAAACTTGTTGCTTTGATATGTGAATTTTCTGCAATTGAATATTTACACTTTTGAGTGTTGCATGTCTGCCAATAGGAACGAGAAACAATTGGCACAGCAGAAGTTCGGGCTGTATTTAGCAGCGGAAGTGGTCGTGTTGCTGGATGCATGGTAATGGATGGGAAAATAGTGAAAGGCTGTGGCATTAAGGTTGTTCGAAATGGAAAGATAGTCCATGTTGGTGTTCTTGATTCCTTGAGAAGAGTGAAGGAAATTGTGAAAGAGGTATGTCTTGGAAACCTGTACAATATTGTTTTCTTCCAGCTAGTCAAATTTACAGTATTTTAGCATTTCAATATTTGAAAGCAATGTATTTAATATGTATTGGGGTCTGTGTCATGCTGACATGGAAATGCATTTTATTTTAGACCTCAAATCATATTTTTATGGACAGAAATGGCTAGATTTTACTTGGAGGTTTATTGGGTTATCAAATATCTGTAATTTCTTTCTGCATATTTTTTCCCCTTATGAAAGGTGATAAATATTGTTTAAAAATGACTTGAAATTCTCAAAGAAGGCACTGGTTGTAAAACAGGAAATAGAGGCATCTCTTATTTTCTCGGATTATTCAGCAATTCCATGTGATGCAGTGGAAGATTGAATGCTGTTATATCTGGGGTTTGGGTTATTTTTGGTAATCTATTACATCTTAGTAAAATATAAACAAGCAGTGGTCCTCTGAGGCTACATGTTGATTACCTCTATTTCAGTATTAGCATTTGCTCTTCAATCTTAAAGGCATAGCAGAATCTTGAGTAGCAACAGTTTGGCATTGAATGAAATCACCAGATGATCCATTACTCTGTAAATGTTTCATTCTGAGGATGGGTACTTGTTACTGCTAAGTTGAATTGCTGGAATAAATTTATGATATTCAACTTGTGCTTCTGTGTATTTACCTGGTTATGAAGTATTGTGCATCTGCTCTTTTTCATTGATGGTCATACTATATGTAATTTGAATGCTATTGCTATATGCTGTAAATTGTTCTCCAGGAGTTTGATGCCAAATGTCACTGCTCTTCAAGTGCCAATGTTTGGTATGGAGGCTTTCTTTGGCAGGCTGGATAGTTCTGCTTAATTTACAGTTCTCTTTCTCATTGTTCACATCCTGGAGTTCTTTTGTTTGTTTATTTCCTACCCTCGAAAAAGCATATTAAATGAACCAAGAAGAAAGTGCAATCCATGCTTTATTGATCTAAGATAAGGTAGCGAACCTCATTCCTGTCTGGTTGTTGCTTTTGAGTGCAGGTAAATGCTGGGCTAGAGTGCGGTATTGGGATGGAAGATTATGATAATTGGGAGGAAGGAGATATTATTGAGGCCTTTAACACAGTTGAGAAGAAG
The DNA here is from genome assembly GCA_949634005.1 of Mallotus japonicus. Lineage (NCBI taxonomy): Eukaryota > Viridiplantae > Streptophyta > Magnoliopsida > Malpighiales > Euphorbiaceae > Mallotus > Mallotus japonicus. The sequence goes on from CATIWK010445392.1 coordinate 15,258, forward strand.
CGTACCCTTGAAGAGGCATCCGCTTCAATGGCAGCCGCAATAGAACAAACAGTTAATGCGTAGAAGTAAAAAGCTTGTGGTTTCAGGATTGGCATCTTCCAATTTCTGGATGAAATCAAAGCATCATAGTCCGAATGGTGGAATTTACAATCAAATCAGTCCTCAGGAGTTGTTCAGCGGGAGGAATGTATAAATAAATGGGCTGGCCTTGGCATGCAATTTATTTCAAGTTGCCAGGCACTGGAGCATCTGAGCTTGTGGTAGTTTTGTGCATTGTTGTATTGCTATTCTGGATGTATATAGTGCTAAATATTTACATCAATCACATCTTAGCTTCTTTATGTAAAGAAGGAACAATTACAATAGTTCCTTAAGAAGGTTACATGCCTCGAAAACACTTTGTAATATCATTCATAGAGGGCAAGAAAATTTATTTCTTTTATTTATTTATTTATTTTACCAAAGAAAATTTATTTCATGATGCCCTGAACGGGTGCATCTTCTCATGCATGCTTATTTCGAAATTAGTAAACATTTCTTTTGGCATTTATAATAATAATAATAATAA
>CATIWK010445431.1:0-10305 GCA_949634005.1 Mallotus japonicus
AGTATCCGTTAAAATTAGTTTTTTTTTATTAGTTTATAGGACTTAATTGTACTAAAAAAAGTTATAGGATTTAATTGCAATCGGAAAGTTCCAATATGCCTTGATTTTGAAAACAAAGGTTCCAATTGGGCAAAAAAAAAAAAAAACATATGAGGTGAAATGTGTTCCTAGGTCACAATTCCAGGGCGTAAATTGAACCTTTATGGACATTTTACTGCTGTAGTTTACCATTGATAGCCCTCATTCTCTTTCTAAGATTACGTTAATGCCCGTTCTAGCCAAAAACACTTGGCTAGATTCTATCCGATTAGCTTCACTCTATATCAATATATATATATATATATATATATATAAGTAACATTGATTCAAAATAGGGGAAAGGTGCAATTTGGACCCTGAACTATGACCCAAAGTGCACATTGGACCCTAAAAAAACTTTTTTTAAAAAGCGGTACTTAATCTTTTAAAATTCGAGCATATTGGACCATTCTTCAAAGAATTGTTACAATTAAGTCCAAAAAATCAAAATTAAGTTTAACTTGAATGTTAATTAGTAAAAATTAGTTCGAATAATAATGAAAATTGATGAAATTGGTTTTAAAATATAAATTTATGAAGTTTTTAAAAATAATTAAAATTTTTATGGTTAAAAAAGTATATTTAAAAAATTTTTAAAAAAGTGAAAAATATTTTTTACAGACCTAGAAATTTTAAAAAATTTTACAATTAAGTTATATATATATTTAAAAAAGAATTATAATTTTATTTTACGGTTAATACATTTTTTAAATTTTTAAATTTTTTATAGATTTAAAAATTATTGAGTGCATGGCAATTTTTTATTCTTTTTTTATTTAAATATATGTCATTTGATTATAAATTTTTAAAATTTTAAAATTTTTTTGGTTTATATAAAATTTTTTAAAATTTATAAAAAAATTAGCAAAATATATTTCTATATATATAAAATTTTTAAACATTTAAAAACTTCAAAAATTTATCTTTTGAAACCAATTTCATCAATTTGCATTATTATTCAAACTAATTTTTACTAATCAACATTAAAGTTAAACTTAATTTTGATTTTTTGGACTTAATTGTAACAATTCTTTGAAAAAGGGCTTAATTATTTGAAGAAGGATCCAATATGCTCGAATTTTAAAAGATTAAATACCACTTTTTAAAAAAAGTTTTTTTAGGGTCCAATGTGCACTTTGGGTCATAGTTCAGGGTCCAAATTGCACCTTTTCCCTTCAAAATAAAAGCAAATGAATGAAATTAAGCGATTATACCAAGTTGGCTTCTAAAAAAAAAAATGAAATGTCACAAAACTAATGCACATTATAAATTCATCACAAATAATTGAATATAAAAAAGATCATAAAGTTCAAGACATTATTGCAACAAAATTGACAGGCAATTATTCATGTAGCCATGGTGGAGCACATTAATCCTCAGCTTATTTGAAAGCAAAACAAGAGGGTTCCAACAGCTTAATGTGGTCACTTGATAAGGGAATCAATGTTATAACAAATCATTAGAAGCTATCATCTGCAAAACAAGTGTCATCTCAATTCTCAAATGTTCCGGGTGCATTCCGGGCTCGATCAACCGTCCATATGGTTCCTATAAATCTTCCCCACAGAGCTTTCAGAGCTTTATTTGGATGTGTTTCAATGGTCTTTGTTAGCTTCTCATAAGTTTTCCTCTCATACTCTGTGTATACACCCTGCAAAACACATGCAGCTCTCTCTGTAAGTAACAGCAAGTGTTAAGCACAATAAAATTATACAATAGCGGGCATGAGTTTTTCATGGATAAATGAACTCCTACATTGGTTAGCAAGTAGGCTCTAAATGGATTTTGAGCAATGCAGAATTACGAGTCAAACAAACGGATTTTGAGCAATGCAGAATTACGAGTCAAACAAACCTCAAGATCAAGAACTTCATAAATTTCTTTCACTTTTGCAACACAGGCCGGATCTGCTTTGCCATAATTTTCCTGGAAAGGGAGTTAATTTCATCGGATAATAAGTTCAAGTATTATAGCAAAACAAGTTGCAACACTGAAGCGATGTTGCTTACATGTAACACTTTCTTTTGGTCTTCATTAGCAAGTTCTAATGCTTTTACTATAAACCATGTGCATTTGTAATCTTCAATATCTGTTCCAACCTAATAATGAAGAAAACCACAAGCAAAGTCTATAATTAACCAACAAGACAGGCAGATAACAGATCCATGGCAATGAAAGTGTGTTGATTAAGTCTAGTAACCTTACCTTACCAGTCACTTTGGGGTCTCCAAAACAGTCTTGATAATCATCCTGCAAGGCAACAACGTGCATCATCAATCTTTCAGAAAAAGAGCACATATATGCTTGTTTCGGTGCTGAGTAGAGGTCAAAAGCCCCTCTGCAATTAAATAAATGGAAAAAAAAAAAAGAGTTCTTTTGGAACAATAAATGACCTGTACTGAAAAGTAGATAGTAATTTCAACAAGGATATTCTTAACATCTTCGTGGCTCTCGAGATTTTCTCCTGCCAAAATCAATGCACAAGCAACCTGGGCATATACAGTAGCCACAACTAACAGTGTCAAAGCTGATTATATAATGGATCCTCACACGAGTAGTGCATCTTAAAGGAAGCACACATGACAAAGCTAAAAGAATGTTAGTCTCAGATATTTGACATCTAAGCATTATAGATGAACTAGTTAGGCAGGTTATAACTTAATGTACTTGATGCAAAGTTCAGATGCTCAAATGACAAGACAATCAAACATAAAGTTTCATCAAAACTGAAATAATTTGCTAAGAAGATGTATTTTTTTTTATCACAAAGGAGTAGAGCAATTTATAAAACTGTGAACTGATCTGAGGAATGTATATGAACACATATGAACCAACTGCCACTAACCGGAAGGTAAATTGAATAATAAGCATTTTTGTACTCAACGATGCGATGATAACTGTATGAAAACACAAAACAGAAAACGTAAACTTGTTTAATTACAAGCTCGATAATGCAGAAAACACAACCCCCTTGCATTTTATCACTCACAGTGACAAAGAGTAATTTGATAGATCTTTCTCTCCTTTATGAGTGGTAATTAAATCTATCATTTGTCCAGAGCATGATTGAAATTCCACCTGTGTAAACATGATTTGATTCTTGATAATAATGAGTAAATGCAGAAACAAATCATTATTGACAAACTAGTTTTAGTAAAATTATACTATGTACCTCATTAAATAGATCCAGCAGATCAACATAATAAGGCTTTTCTTTGAAATACATCTTCAGAATTCTACGGCATTGATTGGGAAGAAGTATTCCATCATTTATAGCAATAACACCAACCTATAATGTAAACCAACGATAACAGATTCAGAACTTCATAAGCGCACAACCCTAAATACAGAACAGTGACAAGGACCCTGTTCTAGAATTATTGGCAAAGGGAGCATTCAAACCTTTGGTAGTCTGAACCAGCAGGGTCGACCACGGCGTGTATGAGAGTTATCCATAATGTCATCAAGAACCACTGCACATGCTTGAAGCTGGAATAGTTGGTGTCCAAAAGGGTTACTAACTATTCTCACAGAACAAAAAGTGAAATAATGCCTATTGACAACCCTGACTCAACCAAACTCACAAGTGGTGTTCCCACAGTCATACCCATTCCATACACCAGCCAAGAACGCTAGCCAGAAGAATTTCATCATCAGTTATTTCTTCACCATCCCTAAGTGCTTTGTAGCAATCAACGACAGCCAATCCTCGGTACAGCTTTCCTGACAAGAATTTGACCAGAAAATTTGTAAGATCAAGATTAAAAGAAAAGGTGTTTATGCTACTTCTTCCTTGAAAATAAAAGCTATAATAAGCTGCAACATTTATATCCCCACCTCTAGGCACATTATAGTCCAGCATCTGCAACAAACAGAGGCATACACAATTAGGATTTGCAAGTTTTTGATCTTGCAGGATACTCAGAACATAACAGTAGAAACTGATTGGATTAAAAAGAACATGAAGGGACAGACATATAAACTGAACTGTTTTCTGTAGGTAGAGACAAAGCATGAACCCAAGTTTAGCTAAGTTTACGAGTACAACATGAGCACAAATAAAGCATTGCATTTATCAGCACAATTGGTTAGGCGATCAGAAGCAATTTAAAACCATATGATGGAAGTACCAGCTATATAATTTTTGATATAACAAGATGTTAAAGATCAACCCTCCCTCAAGAATGACCAACAATCATGCTTCTCCATTTAAGCTGGAGCAACTTAATTGTTTTTAGTAATAACAGCAGAATTGAATTTCATTCACTTGTTTAGATTCAACCCAATACTATTATATGCATTTTTGCTCGTCAAACATCAACATACCTACTCCAATCTTATTGTATAATCATGGAATCCCTGAACCCCAAGCTCATTATCTCAATCTCATTTTGTCTCTCACTAATTTCCCACAAGTAGATAACACATCAATTGAAAAAAAAAAAACTCCAAACTACACTAGCCCCATACTTCTATTAGTTCCTGTACAATATCTCAATGAACTAATGATTTTTGTTTTTGGTTCCAATGAATGAATGATCGTGCTTCTCTAAATAGGATAGGCAACAGATCCCAATTATATACGTAGATTCATTGATTCCACCTAGTTACAAAAAGCTTGCTTGCTTGTAAACTATAGATCTGCTCTGCTCTAATCCAATTGCAAAATCATAGGTCTCCAATCTTTATCACAGTTAGTAACCTCAGTCTCATTGTTTAACCAATAACTACTAGCAGCAACTCTGCAAGTAAAAAAAAAAAAAAAAAATCTGAACTTGAACAATCCAAGCTTCAATTCAATCCTTGCCACTAAAAAATAACGAATACCCAGAAGACAGCCAGTCAATCTTTGCCATTAAAAACTTCAAAAAAATCAAATTTGGCAGGCAGTAGCAGCACACCATTAAAACTATTATTCTATAGCAACGAATCTTGAGAACTCCGCCATTACCAAAAACTGATACTAAAAGCATCTTTAGACCCCGTATTCTTTGTCAAGACTATGAATCAAGAACACAACAAAACAAAACAAAACAAGATGAACAGAGAAAGTGGGAAAGAGATAGATACATGGTGAATCCATTGACGAGAATCATCAGTGAATTCAAAAGCAGGGTCGTTGAGTAGCTGCGATTTCAGCAGAGAATACACTTCCAAGAACTTGGATTTTGGATCTGTCATTTTATTTTATTTGGGTGCTTTTCTTTTCTTTATGTTTCTTTAAAGTTGAAAGAGAACGTGCATGTAACGAAGAAATAATAAAAAAGCCGCCATTTTCAACGGCTGACCTGCAATATTAACAAACAAAAAATCAAATTGGTCCCTAAACTTTTGTAATTTTCCAAAAGGCCCTTATTTTATACCATTTTAACCGAAATTTTACTAATTTGATTTCAATTTATCAAGTTTAAAATCCATTATTGAATAAAAAAAATTTAATTTTTATATGTTAGCTTATTTTTTATTATTGGAATCTATTAATTTATATTTTTTATTATTATAATAAGAAATATTAAAAAATATGAATTGAAAAAAAGATATGAACAAGAGAGGTAAGGTAAAGTTAATATATTTTATTAAAGTAATTAAAATTTTAATTTTAAAATTATAAAATTTATTAAATTAATTTCATTTTTTTATTTTTTTAATAATTTTCTCTATATTTGTCACTTTTTTATTAGATTGACACTTCAACTTTTAGTTTTGTCATTTTAACAGCTGAAAATGCTTAAAATGTAATTTTGAAACCCTTGTCAATACATGTGATATAGAATAGCGAATCAACATGTGTCACATCTTAAAGATTTGAGTGACCAAAAATTACAAGTAAAGTTATTAAACTAACAAAAAGTGGCAAGTACAAAGGTGACAAATGTATTATGTCATCATATTAGTGTGCATTTTAAGTGAGTTTACGTGTTGAAATGACAAAACTGTAAGTTGAGATGTCAAACTGACAAATTTTACTAAATACAAAGGATCGTAGGTGTATTATACCTATTTAAAAATTAATATATTAGGCACATGCATAATTTCAACTTAAACACTATCTATTTATTTATGGACCTGATTCTATATATATATATATATAAAGGGATAAGTATATACAAGTGTCAAGTATCATGTGATTAGACGCATTTTCATTTAGAAGCTTCTGATATTTTTTGGACATTTAGAAATACGTAGTTTCATTTTCTAATACTTTAATACCTTATCAATTAATATCGTCATTATTTTATAATAAGATTTTAATATGACAATACTTTTCAATAATAAAATGTTTTATATGTGATTTACCATCAATTTAATTGTTTAGATATTCTTAAAATTATTATATATTTATTCTAAAAATTATTTTTTTCTTTTCTTCTTTGCAACTATTTTTTTAATCTTTACAATCAATTTACATCCATAAAAAATTAGAAACTTTCTTATAAATGGATCAGCATTTGATTCTATATGAATTGCATCATCTTAAGTCTAAATTTCAATATCTAAAACATAATCAATTTTCTTCTGATGACATGCTTATCACTCTCACTCAACTCTAGAATCAGGTCAATACAATACAATTTAATTTTATCATCATATCATTTTTTGACATTATTATTTATTATTATTTTTTCTTTTTATCAACTACATATCTAATAATTATATGTAACTACTTATGATAAGTTATATTCGGTAGTTATACTAACATTTTATATATATTCATTTTTCCATTCATTTTAAGTTTTTTAATTTTAAAATTTAACTTAAATAAATTAATAAACTATTAGGTCCTTTATTTAATTATTATTTTTATTAATAAAAAGTAAATAAAATCTATCAGTATAATAATTTTTTAAGTTTATGCTATTATAAAATATTTTATTAATTTATAATTTATTGAAATTTTTTAATTAATTTTTTATAATATATATATATATATATATTATTTGTAGTTCCGTACAATGCTCGGGTAGACGACTATATCCTACTCATTTAATATCTATTTTATTGATTATCTAGGTGAAAAAAGCCCAAACTAGACGTTTAGAAATGTGATGAAAAATAATTTAAAAATAAAATAGATTCAATATCAAAGAAAATCAATTTTATGGATGAAATTAAGCTATGATACTTCACAAAATTGCTATGATTTTATAAAAGAATATGTTATATATTTGATCCAACATGTACGTGTGGCCTCCCCGCCTAGGGATGGGATGGCTTAGTGCCTTCCCATCCACGGGGTGAGATACCAAAGGGGAGCGGTTCGAATCCCCCTCCCTTACCCCTCCCCATCCCCAGTGTCTAAAAAAAACATGTACGTGTGGGTTGTCAATTGCCACCTTTTCCCAAAAAAAGAAAAATGGAAGTGACATAATTAAGCTAGTGACAGACACAGCAAATTCTAGGGGATTATGCAGCACTTCATGTATATATAAAAGCCAAAAACAAGAGGGTCACAATTTTCATAGGCTAATCATTTATATTCTACTATTAACTTTTGGCCAATGATACCTAGATTGATTGGTCAAAGGCTAAGGATTTGAGACTCTTGGCAACATTAAGTATAATCCTTGGCTGATCTTTAGTTAGATTTTAATATCTCTCCTCCGCTGACACTAACAATTAACAATTGTGATCCTATAAAATACTAACAAACGATACTATCCAAAAAAAATACTATAAATTTTGAATATATTGATGCATTTTTTATTATATAAGTTCATGTACATGTATTCCAAATATTTATTACAATGTAAAAAATAATAATAAAATCCTATGCAGAATTTGTAATATTCTTGAGTAATGTGCTATGGCTCTCTTGGGAAACAAAAGCAATCCACCATCATTTTACTTACATATGCTGATATTGTATTGAGGTACGGTATGGTTTGGTTACTGGTGAGCTCTACTGTACAAGCAAATCGCTCACTCAAGTAGCCACTGTAAATACAGAATTTGTTGCCTCCAAAAAATAAAAATAACAATAAAAAATCATGTAAAAGCATATATAAGAATCAAACAAGGTAAGCAAAAAATAATGCAGACAAAGAAAAAAGGGTCTAATGCTGCCTATCTCTCCAATTCTTGTTTGCAAAGAGGGCAGCAAGATATGATTCTGAGCCATTGATCTACACACTTGAGGTGAAACATATGGGAACATGGTAGTTGCCTCACTTCGTCTCTGTCTTTATACTTTGCTAGGCAAATACAGCACTCCTGTCAATGTCAATTTAACATGATCATGAGCAAAAATACTAACATATGTATGAAGTATTCTCAGCTACTTTAACTGAACAAACTAGTACTTACTGGATCATCATTTGCCACTGTTGAATTGCAATCAATGCCATTGGAAACCTCTGAATTGGTGTCAACTTCTTTATACTTCCAGCTAGGTAAACTGGAGATTTGATCGTCTGATGCTCCTCTTTCAGCAGACCCCATTTGCATATTGTATCCAAGAACGCTGCTAATGAGTGGCACGCAGCAACATAGTAGCAGGAATAATAGAAATGGAAATGAGTAGCTCAGAGCATTCCATGCAAGCAGAGTGATGCAGAGCACATGGAGTTTTGGGGCTCGGTTGAAAGATCCAAAGCGAGAATCAAACACCCAAACATTGCCCATCACAAACCATATTGCAAAGAATAGCTCAAGGGAAGTCCGACATTTGTTCATCAAATGTGTGCATCTGAATATAGCATATACAAATTAATGGACCGTTCATACAAGAGACATAGTTTAACAAAATAAGTGATTTACAGATAGTTTGGAGCATCTAATACCTGGAGTCCTCACTTCCTCTCTGCTGTTCTAAGTCTGGAAGGCCAAAACCATCTCCTTGAGCTACATGAACTTGGCGGTAACGCCCATAGAGTAGCAACAGGCTAAGAAGGCAGCCAATATCATAGCCAACAATCCATATTCTCATAGGCCAAACAGGTTTTTCCCTCTTTGAAATAGCCAAAGTGAAGGTGGTCATACTTATTTGAACAAGCAAAGCTATAAACTCCAGCATCATCCAAGCGCTAGAATTGAAAGGATTAGACCCAAGATTGGACCTTGAACCGTTCTGATAATGGAATACTCTTCTCAAGAAGGTGAACCACCTTGCTCGTGATATTCTCATTGCCATTCTTATCAAGAAAGTAGCAGGGGGAGTCCGAGGCGGCCTGGTTCTGATGCTCACAGGCCCACGATTCTCTCCTATTGCAGAATTGGGTGAGAATGAAACCGTGGAACCTGAATTACACAACGAGTCTGGTGGGGAGAAGTACCGGGTATTCATTTGGGAACGTTCAAGGTATGAACTTTAAGATTTTTGGTTTTCGGAGTATGTAAAAGATTTACTAATCGAGCAACGGCATGATCTTATTATACAAATACTGTATGAATTCAACTGGGAAGTGAACTGCTGCATGAATTATATGTGACTAGCTAGTAGAGTAATCACAGATATTGTATTGGACATAAAAGAATGGATCAATAACTGAAAATTTAGACGATCATGAGAATTCAGTGAGGCAAAAAAGCAAATACCATCAGGGTAGAACAGTGGGGCCAAGTCTTGTTAGCTGCAAATCTTGAAATCCCACAAATTCTATGATGTAAAAAAGCCACCTCAACCTTTAAGCAAAAGCCAAGATTCTTGAACCAACTACAACAAATTCTCAAAACCCACAGATGAAGAACTGAAGAAAAGTGTATATACAAAAACAACCCTTCAACACAAACAAAAAGGGTAATTCATTATTCAAAAAGTTTGGAGAAACTTGAAACAAAAAGATCCAAAAGCAGACGCAAAACTTGAAAAACTAAAGTGGGTATTTAAGCAAAGACATGAAGAAGCACACCAAACCAATAAAGAAAAAAATTTAAGTGTAAGTAAAAGGATTGTATAGTAGAATAAAGAAGGAGAAGGTGAAGCAGATTGGAGGGGTTGGGAAGAATATGACGGGAAGGTGAAGGTTGGGTTTCAGATGGTGACCAAGAATCAACTGCAAAAGCCACAAGGGCTTTGCTTTGCTTAGTATTGCTTTGATTATAAGGGAATAAAGAGTTGGGAGAGAAGCTAGCAAGCTAACTGTTGGCCTAACTTGCCTCAGGTATTTTGTTTCTTCAGCAAGCAAAGCTGAGATAGATGGATAGGTATCAGCTACTGCAAATCAATTTCTTTTCTTGCCAGATTTTTAATTACAAACCAATAATTAATTAACATGTATTATAATTATT
>CATIWK010445517.1:0-18711 GCA_949634005.1 Mallotus japonicus
TTATGAGAGTTTTTTGTTAATTGCATTATCACTACTATGAGGTTATTTTAGTCATTTTAGAGATATAGCATTAAAATTGTGGAATTCATTTGCAAATTTCACCTATTTCATTAGAATTTCATCAAGTCATATTGAATTCCATAAATTTAAAAACATGAAATTACAAATGAATTCTATAAGTGATTCATTTAAACCAAACACACAATATTTGGAATTTCAAATAAATTTCACAAAATTTTATGGAATTTATTTATACCAAACACATAGTTATCATAAAAGATAGTTGAAACATTAAATTGTTAAATTTTGAAAAGTTCAAACACTAAAAATATCGCCCCCAAACCCTTGGTCTAGTGGCAAGGGTGTTGGAGGTGGTGGTTTAAGGTTGGAGGTTCAATTCCCTCTTCCCCCTCCAACCTCCCACAAATCCCTTTGGTAAAAAAAAAAAAAACACTAAAAATATCTGCCAATAAAGATTAGATCAAATAATTTAAGTAGAGACACTCATAATTTAATGTCATGGATTTAAACCTTGGTGAGGGCATTTGTCATGAATTTTATGTCGTACTCCCATCCCCTCACTAGGTTTTATTTACTATGTAATTTCTTTACAATGTGTCCTCCCGAAATCACCTGTAAGGCTGTAACTGTCAAAAAAAACCCTAAGAATATCTTTTATCCTTTAAGAAATAATAATGAATTTGTTTATTAAATTTTTGGCAGTGAACGCACTTGGAGCAGTGATTGAGAAGTTGAATCCATCAACGTGGGTACCACCTAGTGGGCGATATTGTGAGAACGTGGGCAGTCCTATCAACGTGACATGCAACTGCAGTACGACTGTCTGTCATGTCACTGGAATGTACGTAATTGTAATTATTTATTGAAGGAAATCATTAATTTACTTTCTAAATTTTTTTTGAACAATACATATTTTATATGGGTGAAGGGTAAGGACGGCTTTGAACCGCCACCATTAGCAAATGCCATGCCCCATGGCTAGAGGCAAAGCCATCTAAGCTAGAGGTGGCTAATTTCTAAATTTTTTTTGAGCATCAATATACTTTATAAAATCTGGCGTAAAGGTACAAATTGCACTTTCATATTTTGTCATAATTTTATATTGAATTTTTTTAATAAAATTGAAATTTCTCTCTTATAAAGTTATATCAAATTGGACATTGATAAGTACAATTATTTTTATAATTTAATTTTGCAATGGAGAAGTTTTAATTTGGCTAAAAAACGAAAAAGATCAATGTAAAATTAGAGCAAAATGTAAAGGTGCAATTCGTACCTTCGGCTATATATATATATATATATATATGATAATTTTTTGAAAATATGATTTATTCTATCATCAATTTTAGGTCAATTATCAATTAAATTTTACATTAAAAGTCATTTCAATTTGCTCCAACATTATAAATTGATTCTATTTATTTTTATTTGAAGGATCTAATTGTAATTTTAAAATTACTTTTAGATACCTATAAAATAAATTTGACAGTTATTCAATTTTTTTTAAGAAAAATAAAATTTAAAAATATTTTCAAGTTTTAAATTTTACCTTTTTTGAAATAAATTTTAAATTTAAATTTTAAATTTTTACACAAAGTTTTAACTTGTTATGTATCAATTAAAAATAATAAGGAAAAAGTGATAATTTGTGAATCAATTAATTATATAGACTGATATTAATGAAAATGGAAATAAATAACATAAGCAGTTTTAACTATCACTATAAATAATAATAAATTTTAATTTTTATATATTTTTAGAAAATTTAAAATTTTTTTATATTCTTGACTAATATTTTTAGTATCTAAAAATTCTCTTTTTTTTTTTATCTAATACTTTTTTGGTTTGACCTCTATTAGAAATAAATAATGTGATTGATTTGAGAAGTAAATTTTAAAATAGTTAAAATTTAAGTATTTTTAGTGAAAAATTAAAAATTTATAAAAATATTTAGAAGTTTTTTTTTTAAATTTATGTCAAAAGTGACAATATTAGAATTTAAAAATATTTCCTACATTTTATTTTTTCTTATAGAAAAAAAGGATAAAAAGTTTAATAAGTGTCAAATTTATCTTATAGGGATCTAAAAATAATTTTTAAAAATACAACCTCCTTCAAAAAAATTTTGATAGACATAATTTATAAAGTTGAAAGAGTAAATTAAAATGACTTTTAAGGTAGAATTCAATTGATAATTGACTTAAAATTCAGGATAGAACTGATAATTTTTCCTAATTTGTTAAAGAAAATATACTATTAAACTACTTAACTTTTGACACGATAATATTTGCATGCTAAAATTTTATGAAAAACTACATGATAATAATTATATGGATGCAAATTAAAAAAATTTTAAAATCAATTAAAACTTAATTATTCAAATAATTACGATTCTCAAATTTTTCATTTTAAAATATTTTCTATAAAACATTATTTTAATTTTATTTGTTAGCAAATATTATACCTACTTTTAGTATTTTTATACTTCACCAATAATTATGTTAGATCAATTTTATTTGAATGGTAGATCTGCCATCAGCGAGCTTAAGGGATGTATTCACGATGACGTGTCTAAACTCACTTACTTGGAAACTTTGTAAGTACCATATATTTTTCTTTGTTATACGTTCAAGATTACTAGTAACAGCATCACATGTTTTACACGTGAATAAAAAATTTATTAGACTCGTAATATATAATAAATAAATAATTAAATATATTTTTATTATTAAATAAAAATTTTTAAAAATAATAACAATGTTATTTCTTTATATAACAATTTGATATTAACTTAATAGAGCTAAAATTCATTACAATTTTTATAAATCTTTTATTTAAATAATTATATGATATTATTTTAATAGTTTTTATAATTAATTTTTCTCAATCAAATTAAAATAGAAAACATACTTTCAATTATATTAGAATTATATTTTAATTAAATTAATTTTTATTAGAGATAAAATAGAAGTTAATCTAATTAGAATAGAAAATATACTTTCAATTAAATTAGAATTTTTATTAGAGATAAAATAGAAGTTAATCTAATTAAAATGGGAAATAGACTTTCAATCAAATTAAAATTATATTTTAATTAATTTAATTTTACTTTTATTAGTAAATAACTTAATTATCCAATTTTTATATAATAATAAGTGAAGACTTTTTTTTTGTAATTTTGCCTGTCCCCCTCTGCCTTCGTACATTTATATATATATATATATATTTGACAATGTGATAAATGTATTATATTGGAAATTTTCAAGTTTTGCTATATTAATGTTTAATTTTTTTTTCCAATTAAATATTTGAATTGATAAAAAAAAATTTAAAATATTGTTTCTAATAATTTTATAGACAAAATGCCTATGTATCTTATTTTAAGTAGTAGATTGACTTGAACATTCTTTTTTTTAAATATTAAAATTTATTTTTTAATTTTAAAAAATTATTTCTTCTATCATTCAAAAATACTAAATTTGAAAGAAAAATATATTGAACATTATTAAACTAAATTAAAAAAAATAAATAAAAATTGAACCATTATTATTAAAAAAAATAAGATAAAAATATTTGATTTTTTAAATTTATCAGAAAGAATGAAAAAAATGCAATTTGACTAAAAAAAGAATAAGAAATTTACTTATTATATTTAGGAAATAAAAAATAAAATTTTTCTATAAATAAAAATTTAATTTATCTACAATCATGAAATTAAAAATAACCATGATAATTAATAAAATAAAAATATATAATTAATTTTTCACCCTTTTTTATAACTTTTAAAAAAATAATTAGAATAAAAAAATGATGTCCAATATAAAATAAGAGTGTTTAAGTCAATTTTTACTATTTAAACTAGTGTTTTTACTATTTAAAAATACTTTAACTAGCAAACTTATTAGAAACACAATTTTAAACTAGTGTAGAAACTTGACCGTAAAAAAAATAGTTCAAACACCAAAGTAAAATTTTAAAAAGTTCAAATACTATTTATACATTTATCCTTTTGATAATTTATATACATATTTATTAAAAGGTATATTGGTACTAAAAGTCATAACTTTTTTAACTTTTGCAAATATATATAAAATTTTAGAATCTGGCAAAAATAATTCAATTTGACAAAATTATTTGCAATTTTAGTAGAATTGCAATTTGGTCAAAATAAGAAAAGTAAAATACATACATGACATATGAGGTGAAGTAACTAATTTCTATTTTTATAAGTTTCACATCCATATCATATAAATACTAATTATAATAGTTAATTAGACTTTAATATCAATAATTTTTAAAAAATATAAAATGGGAATAAATAAATTTATTTAATTTGTAAAAGTTGTATTCATCTCATTCTTTACGTAGTTTTGGACCTTCATATGAATATGAGATTATAATAATAAATGTCAGTTAATTTACTTTAAATATTATGTATATTCTATTTTTTAATTTATGATTAAATTGTAATTGTATTAAGTTGTAAATAATATGTTAAATTGTGTTAAAGTTATTAATAATATGTTAAATTGTGTTAAAGTTATTAATAATAAGTTAAATTGAGTTAGTTTTATCAATTTAATATAAATATATCAAGGTTGAAAAGATTGTAATTTTTAGTTGTAGAAATTTCTTTAAAAAACGTAAATTGAGAAATTTCTTTAACAAAACGTAACTATATAATATGTTAAATTGAGAAATTTCTTTAAAAACATAACTATATCTGTTCACTTTTTATCTTTTATTATTTTATTACTATTATTTATTTATTTTTTTGTGGGATTGTCTCAAACAGAGATTTGTCTAAGAGACATCTTGGTTGTACTATTCCTGCATCTTTGGGTAATCTCAAGTCTTTGACATATCTGTAAGTTTTTCCCATTATAAACATTTTCTATATTTTTGTTATCATTTATCATTTTCTACCTATTGATATAAAAAACAATAATTAAAATTTATTGAAATTCATTTTAATTTTAAAGTTTAATAAAAATTATAAAAATATATAATTTGATCAAAATTTAAAAAATGCATATTTAACGTATGAAATGTTTTTTTTTAAATAGTGATATGTGTGTATATTTTATAAATTAATTGTAACTAAAATATAAATACATAAAAAATATAAAATAATTGATTAATTAATGTAAAATATTTTTTAAATTATAATAAATTTGTAAAGTGACAAATATTATAATTTAAAAATTTTTGAACAAAACAGAGTACATTGTTCTTGTGTCATGTTGAAATTCCAATATTTTTTTTTAGGATGGTGATAGAGGTGGCGTTACATCACGTCGCAGAGATTATGAAAATCTTTTAAATTACAGTTTTAGCCCCATTAGCAATGGCAAATAATTAGAGTAGTTAATAAAGCTGTAAACGATATGAGCATAATTTTTATATTGAAACTCATTTAATAAACAAGCTGATTTCAAGTTAAATTGTAAAATTCGTGAATAAATTCAAATAGAAATTTATGAGTCAATTTATAATTTTAATGTTTAATAATTTACTTTTAGAGATATAATATATAAATTTGTATTGTGAAAATATTTTAGAAATATATCATTAGAATAAAATTATAATTTTTATCAAATATATTATAGTTTATTTAATAAATAATTTATTTTAATATATAATTTTAATTCATAGTTTATATTTTTTAAATTTTCTTTATACTTGTTTAAACTTACTAACAGTTTATGAATACTAATTGACATAGCAAGTTCTACTCGAGTTTAGTTCAAATATAACAAACTAAATTTAAGTTAATTGAAACTCTACTCAATTCGATTCGGTTACACTCATTTGGACGTTGAACATGTTCAAAAGATGTCTAAAACATTTCGCTTTGATCATTCGATTCCGGTTCTCATTAACAAAAATAAAAATTAATGAAAAATAGAAAAAATTATTCAGTGACCCGTCTGCTGCATTCTAGCTTCGTTTGAGAAAGTCTCTAGGCGTGGAATAAAGTAGGGAAAAAAAAGATTTCACTTTACATTACCACACTGTAAATGTTCCGTTCCGCCATATCTATCTTTATTATTATTATTTTTAATCTAATTGTATATTACCCAACAGTGATTTGTCATCTAACTTCATTCAAGGCCATATACCCCCATCACTTGGGAATTTGTCATCGCTCTGGAATTTGTAAGTATAATTTATTTAGTGGATTTTCTATCAAACTACCTAAACGAGGTAAATCAAACTCTCTTGATATTTGATTATACATGTTCACCCAACCGGCTCTGGTAACGGTGCTTTTATTATTATTTTTTTTTTCAGAAATTTGCGGTCTAATAGGTTATCTGGGGCAATTCCTAAAGAATTCGGAAAACTTTCTAATATTATTCGGTTGTATGTAATAAAAAAATTAATTATTTAATAATTTTTATGTATATGTAAAGCCATTTTCCATATTAATCACTTGTTGGTCTAATGTATTAGGAATTTAGGGAGGAATCGACTCAATGGTCATCTTCCATGTGAACTTGGAAACTTAACAAAGCTTGAAGCTCTGTAAGTATTAATTAGCCCAAATTAAAAAAAGGAAAAAATACATAATCATAATAAATCAGTTTTTTTTTTTTAATTCTTTTATCAAACTTGGTGCAGTGGATTGCATTCCAACAATTTCACTGGAGAAATACCTGACAGTTATAGCAAACTTAAGTCGATACATCTCTTGTAAGTGCAGCCGTCCCTCAGTTTCTTTTAGCCTACAAGCTGACCTTTCGGACATGCATGTCGTAAAAGAATTAAAACTTGAACTGGTCAATGCATGCAGTGCAGCAAATGGGAACAGATTGAGTGGTACCATACCAAAGTTTATTTCAGAATGGACTGATCTAGTTTATCTGTAAGTTTTAATTTTTGGTCAGCAATTAGTTATTATGTATTTACAAGACAAGGCCGGGAAAGGTTCATTTAAAAATTTATTTATGGATCACAGATATATAACAGGAAATGATTTTGAAGGGCCAGTGCCTGCTGAGATCTTTATAATGCCAAATCTTCAAGTGTTGTAAGTGCACTTCTCCATCATCTATGTATGTATATATATTTTATAAAATGCATTGTTTATTTGTATAAGAAAATGAATAATTTTTCATGCATGTTTGATGAACAGGATGATCAGTGATCTAAGAAACCCTGGTTTCCCTTTTCCTCCAAATGCAAATTTGAAAGAAATATCTATATTGTGAGTTTCTCTTACTTGTTAATTCTGATATATATATATATTGAACAATAACACTGTTTCATTAAAAACAACCCACAGAATTTGAGTACAATAGCGCAGCTAAAGCTGGTAAAGGGTTCACCACCCAGGCAGGAGATGATAACACAAATTGTTCATTCTTAGACACCCAATCAGCTACCCTATTCGCTGTCCTTTTAACAAAATTGAATACGTAATATTTCTCATTAGCAACTATTAATTGATTAATATCATTAACTATAGCTTCAATCTCCCATGGTATCTCCTTAATCACACCTTGAAGAACATCTACTAGCAGCGTCGAATTAGTTTCAAACACTGCTTTGAGAACACCTTCAGTCTTCGCCATTACCGCAGCTGCAAGAACTGTCATAACTTCCCCGACAAAGCTGAAAGAGTGTATCTTACAAAACAAAATCCATCCCTCAAAATACCAGAGTGATCCCTTGCTACTGCCACAATAGTTGCTCTGTTTGGACTCTTTGCAAAATGCTGCATCTTAGTTAAACTTAAGATATGGTGGTGGAGAAGCCTTCCAAACAGCTGGAATTTCTGCCTCTACATGCTCTGCCTATATATATACATGTGTGTGTATATATATATATATGCGCAACAGTTTCTATCAATTATTATACTTAAAAAATACTGGCCTTTACAGGACCATGAGGAACTGCTCCATTAATGACTCCATCCCTGAGTACATCGGTCATTGGCAATCGTTAAATTACTTGTAAGCTTTGTCCTTATATCTTTCTATTATAGAATATTATAAAGTAATTATTTTTGAACAATTACAATAATTAGTATATTAGCGAGAAAAGAGAAATCTACCATCACACTTATCAATTAGTAAATTTCACAGGTCCAACTCAAGATAGGTCCCCAACAGAATTAATCCTTTCAGGGGTGAGGATAGGTCTCAAAACTAAGATTTACCACTAGATGTGGCTAAAAATCATGGGGCGATATTCTAAAGTAATTATAGTAGTGATGCTTTCTTTTTGACATTTCTCATTACTCATTAGTTTATGACAATTATTTAAATTCATAAGTTTCGATAAAAAAAAAAATGTGCATGCATTAATAGACTCAGGGGCGGAACTACTTAGGGGTTGGCCCGCTCAATTTTTTTTTCAAAAAATTACTATAATTTTTATATAAATTTAATGTTTGCCCTCCCAAATTTATATATATTTTACTTTAATCCATCTATTTCTTTTGAAATTTTATCCTTATTATATTGTAGTTCAATTTGACCCCCACACTTTCAAGTCTAGTTTCACCCCTGAATAGACTATAGTATTGTTTTACAATTTTACTTTAAATGTGAATGATTAAAATATAAAACAGGTTACGAACATCTGTTATTAGTATAAATGGTAAAAAATTTGAATTTTATTAAATAAAGTTTTAGGTTTAAGTTTAATGTATGTAAAAAACAGATGCCGGGAGAGTTTTGTCCCTTTTTTGAATTCATCCGATTTGATTTTAAAATAGTTAGAACTCTTATAATTATCAGATACTGAAAGCATAAGATGAAAAAATAAAAAAATAAAAAAAATATGATTTTGCTATTACATATATATGAAAATGAAGACAAGAAAATTGATTAAATTTGTAGATAACATAACTTTTGTTTGGATTTTTGTCGTGCAGGGATTTAAGCTTTAACAAGTTGACCGGTCTGATTCCAAAATTTACGCAGAATTTATCTACAATGTGGGTGACTAGAAACTTAGGAAATCAATCAATCAAGCTTATATATATTGTCGTTTAGAATTTAACATTTGTGAATTTAATAATTGTTTAGGATTCTGGCAGAAAATGAGCTAAGCGGATCAATCCCTTCTGTTTCCACTCAATACTTGTATGTTCATACAATATTTTACGGTTCATTTCTTCCCCTACTTTTGCTTGTATGTTATTATTATTATTAAGGTTTATAATATAGTTATTGAAAATAAGCTGATTTCTCTTCACTCTTAATATCTATATTTGATTAAATTTTTAAAAATATTTGTCTATTGTTTATATTATATACGTATTTTGTGTAGTTTACACTTATCTATATAATATATAAAAGGATGAACATGCGTAAGAATTTTTAAACGAAAAAAGTGTATTTTTGATATTTTCTCAAAATAATTTTAATTGAAACTAATAAAGATAATTTTAATTTGTTTTTTAAAATTTAAATTTTGAACTTTTATATTTAAAAATTAGATAGATCTAGACAAAAATAAAATAAATTTTACTATTTATCATCAATTTAAATAAAATATATGAACTTTAAAATAATTATAAGGTGAAAATATATATATATTTTAAAAACTATTATAATTTATATTGTACCACATGTTATATATAAATTATAAATTAGATATTTATACTATATATACAAATATGAATAGAAAATAAACTACTTTTTAACAAAAAAGAATATGTATTTTTCATATTTTTAAAAAGTTTTGAAATTAATTAATATCGTTTTAGTTTTTATTTAAAAATTTGAAGTATATTTAAGTAAAAAAATAATTTTTATTATATTTATCATCAAATTTAAATAAAATACATAATTGTCAAATAATTATAAGGCCCATATACATAAAATATTTTATAAAATTCTTATTTAATGTAAGATTAACAGTGTAATTAATAATTGTTATAACTTCTTATTATATTTTATAATTATTATTGATAATATTTTACATTATCTATACTTTTATATATCTATATCTGTAATATATATAAAGTTACATATAAAAGTATGTGGGTAAGATTTTTTTTTTTTTGCAAAAAATTATATGCATTTTTATATATTGAAAAAAATAATTTTAATTTGTTTCATAACAATGGTTTTTGTTTATATTTTAGAATTTAAACTTTAAACTTTTATATATATATATATATATATATATATATATATCAATTAGATAGATATAAACAAAACATGATAGTTTTAAATATCACAAGGTCAATGTATAAATATTTTATAAATTTTTTTATTTATAATGTTCAACATGTTATATATGGATCATAATTAATTATTATAATTTATATTTTATTATTTATATATATTTTACGCTATCTAAAATTTATAAAAGTAATTAAAAGGATTAAAAATTTATAAAAAATAAGAAATTTTAACAAACAAATAAATAAATAAGAAGTTATTTCATAATATTTTTTTTTAGATATTTTACATGTAAAACTGACTAAGAAAATTCAATTATTTTGAAAAAGTAAATTGTAATCAATTAAAAAATTATTTTTCGGTAGTGTCAAAGAATAAATTCTTTTATATAATTAATTTTTTAAATTTTGTTTAATCTAATTTTTGGTTTAAAATTTTATTTATTTTAATCAAAATAATTTATATTAATAAATAATTAGATGTAATAATAAGAGTAGTAGGGCTGTTTAGTTTTTAGAAAACCTTTTCTATTTTTCTTTTTTAGTTTTCTTTTCCTTTTCTTTGTTTTCTAATTCATCATTTTTCAAAATAGAAAAAAAAAGAACAGAAAATCAATTTGTTTATTACTTTTCATTTTGTAATTTTTCATATTCTTATAAATTTTATTTTTTCTAATGAAATTTATTATAATAACTTTCTATTTAATATAATAATAATTATTATTGTAATTCAAATGATATTATTTAATATTAAATTTATTTTTTTATAGCTTTCAAAAAAATTTAAATCATACATATTTAATTAATTTTAATTTGAAGTCATACTGTTGTGGTGGTGGTGGAGGTAGCAGAGATTGTGGTGGTAGTAGAAGTTATGATAGTGGTGGTGTTGGTAGCAGAGGTTGTGGTAGTGCAACCACAGTGTCAGGAAGCTGTGGCGATGGCGGCGGAAGTGGTGGTGGTGTTGGTAGTAGTGGAGGAGGTTAAGGTGGTGATGGTGGTAGCTAGTGGAAATTGTGGTAGTTGTGATAATGTCAAAATATTAATTGGAAAATATCTTTTTACAGTTTTCAAAAACCCTTTATAATTTTAGGAAAATTTAGAAAATATTTTTTCAATTTTCTAAATTAGAAAATATCAAAACTAAATAATAAATTTTATTTTTTAATTTTCTTAAAAAAACAAATCTTATTTTCCAAAACTAAACAACCTAAAAATCTTCAATTTTTTTTGAATTTGTTAACTAAATAGCTCCTTCATTAATATTGCAGGGATCTGACATACAACAACTTCCCAATTCAGTCACCCGAGTCCAATGGTTCAGAGGAAGAAACATTTCATGGAATTGCACATCTGAACATGTAACTAACTTCTTGGTCTAATGCGAATGACTATTGAATTTGATTTTTTTTTAGTTTGATTTTTCAATTTACAAACTGATAATTTAAATATGGCTGAATGCATAGTTTTACCTGAATTTTATACAATTAATTTATGATACTTTTCAATTTTTTTATTTTTATTTAATTTTTAAATTTTTATTTTGAACATTTTTCACCTTTCAATTTGTACTTTTTGATTCTGTTTAACTTATACAATAGCAAAAACGGATAAAAATTTAATTTCAAATGATTTTAAACATATATAAAATGATAAAATTAGATTCAAAATAATATAAATATACTTAAAAACTAATATTAAAAAGATAGAAAATTTTTATTTTTAATTATATTCTCTCTTTCACTAAACATTATTCTAATTTATATAAGTTTCACTTCTCTCTATATCAACACTGATTTATATAATACTTCGATTTTATGTATTATAGAGGTTAGATAAGTTTAAAATAAAAGTTTAAAGGTTGAATAGAATATAATAAAAGTTGAGGAGTGCTAGAGGTTAATTGAATAAAGTTCAAGGGTAAAACTATGCATTTGGACATTTAAATATCTTAACTTATTAAAAATAAGATTTATTAATAATATTTAATACTATTTGAATTGTCTAACTGATTTTTTGAATAATTTGGATACTTAAATTAGCTGAAAAATATTTATAAATAATTTTTAGTAAGTTAAAGTGTTAAAATGATCAATTTGTAATTTGAGAACATAAATCAACAAAAAAAATGCTAAATTAGTAGTTGCAATTATCCTAACGCTTAACTTTTATTAATTGTTATTGGGTGTTTTGTCTCCTTTGACAACTTTTTTTGTCTTATTTCGACTTCTTATTTGTTTCCTTATGACCACTTCTTATGGACTTGATTGGCATCATATTATGTCCTCAACTAGCAAACCGAACAGGTATACGTAATTATTGAAATTTTTTCTGTTATGAAATTATATATATGTGACCATCATTTGAAAAAAAAAAAAAAAACCTTTGGCTGTTTCTTCAGGAATTTTACACTCGAAGCAAAACACAAATATTGTCAGGGGAAATCGAAGTGTAAGTTGTATTCAGAAGTAACATTATCTTTGGAACTGCAACGAAGTACTGATAGATTCTTCTTCTGACAATCATCATGTTTAATTCCTGTAGACTATAATTTGTCCATAAATTGTGGTGGTCCACGGCTCCGTAGTGAAGATGGGAACTGGTGGTATGATGAAGATACTTCTCTAGAAAAGTTCTATGTAAGTGATGACAAAAGATGGGCTTATTCATGCACTGGAGACTTTTT
This sequence comes from Mallotus japonicus, assembly GCA_949634005.1. Taxonomy (NCBI): domain Eukaryota; kingdom Viridiplantae; phylum Streptophyta; class Magnoliopsida; order Malpighiales; family Euphorbiaceae; genus Mallotus; species Mallotus japonicus. The sequence continues at coordinate 12,849 of CATIWK010445517.1, forward strand.
ATCAGATTTCGCAAATAAAAGTGATTACATAAAAAAAGTGACATGTGGAGTTTCGGATGAACCGTATTTGCTTCAAACTGCTCGTTTTTGCCCTGTCGCTCTGAAATATTATGGATTCTGTTTACTAAAGGGCAGTTACAACGTGTCGCTCCGCTTTGCTGAAGTTGTTTTTGCAAATGATGAAGATTATAGCAGCAGTGGAGTGCGTGTCTTTGATGTGTATATTCAGGTATAATGTACTTATATCAAAATATTCTGTTGGTGGATAATCATTTAATTGAAAAAGACACTGATCTGCATTGCAGGGGAAGAGACAATTACATGATTTCAACATAAGAGATGAAGCTAAAAATACAACAAATCGTAGGACTTTTGAAGTACAATTAGATGAGGATCCACTGGAAATCCTTTTTTTCTGGGCTGGCAAGGGAACTGTAGAAATTAATAGTCTCCAAGGACCACTTGTATCGGCCATTCATGTGACTCCAAGTAATTTTTTTTAATAAAAAATGCTTCACTTTAACTCTTATTTTGACATTTCACTGAACTTTCTTGTCCTCCACTGTATATTTCAGATTTCAAAATCCCAGGACACCACAAACTATCGACTTTACAAATAATAGGGATTTCACTAGGTTCTGCGTTAGCTGCAGTTCTTGCATTGGCTTTCGCATGGAAAATGGGCTGGCTAGGAAACAGAGAATTGAAAGGTAACACTGCATTGTAATTTAGAACCATTTCTGCTTCATGTATACAACCGAGAATCCAAATGAGATCTGTGAAATATGCTCCATTTGGAATATTTTTGTCTACATTCAGGATATTACACCCAACTGTTGGATGAGTGATATATGTTTTACTCTTGGTATTTATAGTTTGCCAATAAAAATATAACACATATATTTCAAAATCTCACAGCCTTAGAAACAACATATGTTACGTACCATTGATTCACTTTTATTTGATGCTTTTTTCAAAACAGAAGTGCATATACAAGTGGATGGCAGACGTTACACCCTTGAACAAATCATAGATGCAACTCGAAAGTTTAGCCCCAGACTGGAGATTGGCAAAGGACGTTTTGGATTTGTATATAAGGTTAAAAAATCTTACTCTTTGATGTATTTATTTTAGCAATTACATCCTCTTATTAATCTAACTTAATCTGTTTGTCGGATGCAGGCTGAACTGCCAGATCAGACCAAATTAGCAGTGAAGAAAATTTCTCCTGAATTGACACAAGAAAAGCTTAAATATGAGTTACAAGGGGAAATATTTTTCAATCTGAAATCCATCAAACATGACAATCTTGTTCAGTTGTACGATGGTTACTCCAAGAAAGATTTGCATTTACTAATATATGAGTACATGGACAATGGCTCTCTTCACCATGCCCTGTTCGGTAATATATAATATCCGTTTCAGTTTTGTTTTTAAGATGATTGCGAGTCAGGATGAGTTAAGTCGAGCATTGTTATGTTTTCAGATTCGAATTCGACGATAGAACTAAATTGGAGAGTTAGGTTTGATATCTGTCTGGGATTGGCAAAAGCTTTGAAGTATCTGCATGAAGAAAATGGACTCAAGATTATACACAGAAATGTAAAAGCCAGTAACATTTTGCTTGATAAAAGTTTCACTGCTAAGTTAACAGACTTCGGATGGGCAAGGCTTTATAACGAGGAAGATCCATTTATGACCATCAAAGCTGGGGCAGCAAGGTACATAGTCACTTTTCTTTTATTCTTTTATTTTTTGTTAGTTAACTTTGGTATTTGGTAGTTGCAAGACCCCAACTAATCAGGACTGAACTGGATAAATTTTTTTTTTCGAACAACGACAAATTAATTTTCTTTCGGCATCTATTCTTTCCATACATAACACTCAAACTCATAACCTTAAAGAACTCCTAAGTTTTTTTTAAAAAAACAGAAGTCGTTTTATCTAATTCTGATCTAATAGAAAATATTTTGTTACAAAGTATATATTGCACCTGAGTATGCCTTGGGACAACCCATTACAGATAAAGCTGATGTTTATAGTTTCGGAGTTGTTACACTTGAAATATTCAGTGGGAGACTTAGCGTAATAAATAAACCAAACCAGGAAGCTTCCTATCTTATAGATGATGTAAGTGATCAGTAAAATTATACATGCTTCTTGTCATTATTGTCTATAGTTCTGAGCTCAAAATCTAATGCGGTGTTGTTTGACTGCAGGCTCGCATTGCACAAGCAAAGGGAAGGATTTATGAGTTGTTGACACAAAAGTGGTCATTACTGATCGTAAGATGGCCTTAACTATTCTAAACTTGGCGATCTTGTGCATCCATTTGACTGCTGATCTCAGGCCTTCAATGTCTGAAGTTGTCAGTGTACTTTCGGGTGAAAAATCCATTGACTAGATATCCAAAGTACACACTCCCTGATATAAGTGTGCCGGTTATATTGTGTTGTGTTGTCTGTCAGGATTGATACAATTGGGGCTGCTTAATTAGAGCTCTTACGTTATATGTGTGCCTTTCACATTGTGTTGGCTGTGAGTGCATTTGGGAAAAAAAGAAGGTTATTTATTGAATTTCTTAGTAGTTAATTTTCATGAGCTGAGTGAGGCCATGTATTTCGGAATAACATATTACTGCTGAGAATACTATGTCAATATCTTTATAATTAATTTTTACCGAGATAAATCATATATTATATTTCTTAAAAATTGCTAAATTGAGACATTTATTCAAAAATTAAAAATTTGGGAACACCAACAGATTTTTATGTTTTAGTATCAAACAAATGCCTGTGTATAGCGTGGGTGAATTTAATGTTTTCAAAATTAATTGTTGTAACTAATAATTATAAAAATTTAATGTTGTTTGTTTAAAGAATAACATACAAAATTTTTGTATCATAAGTTGAGGAAAAACTATTGAAATAATTGCTTTAATTTTTTCGTTTCTATATCTACCACACAAAAATGGACATATTATTATTTTTTCATTGCTGGTGGGAATTAATTGTTGAGTATTTTTAGTTAAACCAATATTGAAATATTTTTTAATCTTGCAAAAGTGTGTTTAACGAATGAGTATTGAGGCTTATAAATCTAAGGGGGCGTTTGGTTTAACGTCTGGAATAGGAATGGAAATGAAGGGGAATAGGAATGAATATTTATATTTGTTTTTTGGTTCACTATGGAATCGGAATTGGAATCAAAATTTAGTTTCCTTTTTTTTTTTTTTGAGAAAAAATTAATTCCCTTTTAAGTTGTTTGTTAAAAGTAATGGAATCGGAATGCTATTTATTTTTTTCATAATGTTTTATATTTGAAAAAAATACTGAAATAACAAATAACTAAAAAATAAAATAAAATAAAAATTAATTCTTAATTTTTTTTTTAATTGATTGATTGCCCAGGGTTAATCCATATATTTTTAATTGATTGATTACCTAGGGTTGCTACAAGCTATAGCTCTAATAGACTTAAAATAAAAAAAATTTAAAAATATATTAAATACGAATATAAAAAGTTTAATTCACAATTAAAATAATTATATTTATCAAAAAAAATTTTAACCCTTTAATAGATGACAATACATTATTTTTCGTATAAAACATGTGAATTAGTTTAGTCCAGTGTTGTTTGACTTTTAATATTCCTACACTTTAAAAATAAAATAAAATAGAGGAAACTTCGTCTCATAGTTCCTCTGACCAATTTTATTTCATCCGTGACCTCACTCTTTTTTTATTTTTATTTATTTTATTTTGTTTTTCTGGTTTTCATTGTTAGTTTTCTTTCTTTTTTTTCTTTTCAGTTTTAGCCTTATGGTACACTTCTCCTTATTTTCGTTTGGTGCAGTGACGGTTAAAGGCACTTTTGCTATACAATTAATTAAGTAAGAAAATGTAGAAGATGGTACAGGATTGGTTTTTAGGTCGAAATAGTAGCGAAGATCAGTCCTACCATTTTCCTTTGCTGTTTTGCCTCTTTCTTCTAGCTTTTGGTCACATTATCATGGATGGTATCAAACGACATTCAACTTCTTCTTCTTATTTTCCTCCTCCTTGCAGCTGGTCTATTTCCTCTTTTTCCTTCTTTTCCACTCTGTAAGCTTCTGGGTTCTGAAATTCACAACAAGATCTTGTTTATTGGTCTAGATGCTGATGAGAACTCTGGATTGGGAATTGGGTTCGATCTAGAAGCCTCTGTTTGTTCTGGTAATGATACTGTTTCTGGTACCTTCATTGTGTAAGCATGCATGATTAGATTGTTGTCAAACAAAATCATGCAAAATCAACAACTAGGTATGTTTTTTGCGACGATAATTCTCGATGGAAGTAGCTCAAATCACCCATTTTCAATGCAATTCTCCTCCACTATTTGATCTTTATGCCTATGGTGCTATGCTTCAAGTCTATATCATCACAGTTGACTTTGTCACAGGGAAGGCTCTTCATTCTTAGATTTTAAAGAAGGGAAATTGCTTAGACTTGTTTGATCGTAAAATTCTTCTTGATTTGTATGTTAAATCAAACGCATTATTTATGCAAGAAAACTATTCGATGAAATGCAAGAGAGAAACAATGTATCATTTGTTACTCTCATTCAGGGCTATGTAAGGTAGTTGAGTTGTTTACTAGTCACATAGAGAACCTTAGTTGTGAGAACCTTTTTTTTTTCAAGATAATTTTTTTAAAACAAGAAACAATGCTTGGTAAGCACATGATGGTTTAAATTTTATACCAAAAGGCAAAATAAATTAATAGTCACCCGTATACCAGTCCAACATGCAGCTACTTATCAAGAGCAAAGTCATGGCTCAAGAAATGCACAAGTTATATGGCTCAAGAAACTCAATAACAGTGAGAACAACAACTACTCTTACTCTTATTTGTATAAACACTATCATTTGGTAGCCACTACACAAGTAACTTACGAGCAAGGTAACAAAAATAATAGTGGTATCAAAATAATAATAATTTTTTATTATTAATACTAATAAAATTAAAAATAAAAATTATGGTCTTATTTTTATTTATTAATAATGAAAAACTGCAAAAACAACAAATAACAACCAAAATCAACAAAAATAAAAAAGTACAAATTTTTGTTTATTTTGTTGTTTTCAGTTGTTTTTGTTGTTTCCGTTTGTTGATTTTTGTTAAAAATAAAATAATAACAATAAAAAACAGCAAAAAAATTATGAAATATATCAAAAAAATCATTATTTTTTATTATTATTACTGATCAAAGTAAAAATTTTATTTATGTCATAATTTTTTTATTAATAATGAAAAAATGAAAAAATAACAAAAATCAGCAACATTAATTTTTTTGTTGTTTTTAGTTGTTTATTGTTGTTTATGCTTGTTGATTTTTGTTAAAAAAAATAACAATAAAAAAAAATTTATTATTTTTATTATTAACACTAATAAAAGTAAAAAATTTATTTATGGCCTTAATTTTATTATTAATAATGAAAAAATAATTTAAAAATAAACATAAATAAACAACAATCAACAACATAAAATTTTGTTGATTTTTGTTGTTTTTAATTTTTTAGTTGTTTCAGTTTTTTTGTTGTTTTCGTTTCAAAAAAATAAAAATGATTAACATGTGTAGGCGGCGGGGTTTAGCGCGCACCCAAGTGTTGGCGACCACGACACTGTGTAAACTCAGGGCTTACTAGGATATACGAATATGGGCTTTAGGCTTATTAACGGATATGGAGTCGCCACCCGGATAAAAGCCGGGACACACTTACAGCAACTAGATTCCACGGAGGTACCCAGAAGCCGTCTTCAGAGATCGGGTTCGGAAACTGGGTATGGGCTTCGAATGCCCACCCGACCTTGCGGTCGGCCTC
>CATIWK010445563.1:0-19758 GCA_949634005.1 Mallotus japonicus
CTGCATCTTCTTGTTTATTCTGCAATGCAGGATCACAAGCTTCAAGCAAACGGTTATCCTCCACATCACTAAAATCAAGTTGCTTGGGATTCACAAGCATAGGACATTCATTGTGCAGCCGTGATTCAAAAAATTCTACACCATATCCGGCATCACCTGGGTTAGACACATCAGCAATAGAATGAGCATCAACTAAACCATTACCATCTGTATCAGTTTCGGGTATAATGCCTTCAATAGATTGCTTAGGCTTTTCATGGTAACTAACAGATGTTACTTTCTCCAATACATCTGTACAATGTAGAGAGGGCGAAAGCCGTTTATCTGCATCTTCTTGTTTATTCTGCAATGCAGGATCACAAGTTTCAAGCAAACGGCTATCCTCCACATCACTAAAATCAAGTTGCTCGGGATTCACAAGCATAGTACATTCATTGTGCAGCCGTGATTCAAAAAATTCTACACCATATCCGGCATCACCTGGGTTGGACACATCAGCAATAGAATGAGCATCAACTAAACCATTACCATCTGTATCAATTTCAGGTATAATGCCTTCAGTACGAGGCAGGACCTGATCATTAAATTCTGCTCCTCTAACCAAACTTGATGGTTGAGGTGGTTGTGGTGGTTGTGAAGATCTTCCAAAAGACTGTGCAAGTTTAACATCACCATCCTTAACAATATCAGAAGAGTTGTCCACGTTTAAGAACTCATTAACATTATTGAGTTTCTCAACAGAAGAACTCGTTATTCTAAAGCAATACGCATCACTTCCCACATGGATATTCTGGCGTTCTCTTACTTCTTCAACCACAGTACTTTCATCAGCAATATCTAAAGGCTTAACCAATTCAGTTAAATCATAAACATGGTTGGAGAGCTGCTTCAGTCCTGTGCTATCACCACGAGAGTTATCATGACCCAAACATTTATTCACATAAATAGGTTGTTGGCTATAGCTTCTAGATCTTGCAATTCTCCCAACATGATTAGGTTGTTGGCTAGAGCTTCTGGATCTTGTAATTCTCCCAACATAAGTTTTGCTTCCCTTTTCTTTGATTTCTTTATCCCTTGTTTTTGATTTCCTTGATCCATAGCTTCCATTAGAAACATCAGGCGAAGACTTGACCAATTCCAATAAGCCACCAACCGAGGTAGGCTGCTTTTCTGATGATTTATCAAGAATCTCTTTATGTCCCTCAGGGAGACAAGAAGAGTTGCCCACCTTCATAGTCTCCTTCACCATGCTGGTTTGAGATATAGAACTCCTAGAGCTTGTGATTCTGTCAAAGCAGACAATGCCATTTGTTTCACCGCCCTTGCAATCAACCACATTTGCTTCTTCTGCAATACAATTTTCATTAGCAAGAATAGAATGATCAGCCAGTTCTGAGATCTCATTGAACTTGCAAGACTGTTTTGTTAAATCTTCCACATGCTTACTGCCATCTTCCTTGGCAATGTAGGAAGAGTTACTGTTATTCCCAAGCTCATTTAGAAAGCCATCATGTTGGAAAGAACATCCAGACCCAACAGTTCTGCCATTACATGTATCACTATTCTTCTCCTTTCCCCCATATTCACCCTTTTCTGCCTCTTCTTCTTCTTCACCACAGCCTCGACTATTTATATCAACAACCTTAACCAACTCTGATTCATCAACAACATGGTCATACTGCAAAGAACTAATCCCACACCCCATTCCTTCACTAGTATAACCACCACCATTTTTATTTTTATTTTCATCACATAACCGTGATTTGCTTTCATGAGATCATCATAAGCCTAAAATTTGAGACAAAAAAATATAAAGAAAACATCAAGTGAATCATCAATCATTCTAAAGGATATGGAAGATCATAAGCAAGAAAACCAGCATGGCCTTAAGATAATAGCTATAAAACCAACATCGCCGGCGTGGTGGTTTGAGATTTGACTATGGTTTTCTTGGCGTTCTTACCCTGCGCAGCTGTTTGATTCAAGAGCAACAAGAATCTTGAAGGTCAATTACCTCAAGAAATTGGCAATTGCAGCAATTTGGTGTTGTTAGGCCTAGTTGAAACAAGCAATTACAACAATTTGGCCCCGGGCTCGGCTTCATCTCCTCCTCCTGCTTCTTCTTCATCGGCGGCAACATCCAAACACAAATCATACCTCACTAAATCAACCACCATTGAAGAAAAAAAAAAAAAACTTACAGCATTAGCAAAGGAATTATCGGCGTCCATTGCAGGGAGGAGAGCTATCGTCCGACCACCAGCACCATGTGGTTACAGCGATTGAAAACGACGCCGGTGTAAAACACTTATTAGAACAGCTACTACTTCGATACCTAGGGGAACATCGCGGCGATTGTGGTGGTGATGGTGTAGTACGTGGCCGCTGCTCGGTGAAGGTCTCCTCTGTCTTTGCCGTGTTACCGAGAATTGCAGAAAAGAGGGAGAGGAAGAGAAGAGACGGAGATAAACAAGCAAAAGAAGCCGAAAAAGGAAAGCAATTAAAATAAAAAATATATAAAAGGGCTATTTTAATCTTTTTATAGTCATTTAACGTGTACTTAACGGAAATAGCACACAAAGGATTTTTTAATTTATTTCAACAAAATACAATAACGAATAAATCTATTTTTAGAAAGTCAGTAACGAAGTAGTATATTAGGTCAAAATACAGGGGACAAATAATAATTTACCTATAAAAATATTATATAGTAGTGTATATAACAGGTAAATGCTGACATGGAATATCATGGCCCCGCTATTTTAAATGAGCTGGACAAGAAATAGGTGAAAAAAAAACACATGAGTAGCATGTGTTTCAAGTATGGAAAATTTTAAAAACAAATTGCTTATTTCAAACAGCCAAAAAAAAAAAAGACACTATTTTGCCTAATTTGCAGCAGTCTATATATAAAGAATTCAAACTTATCAATTTTCTAAAACCGCATCTCGCTTCAACTTCTCAACCACGGTTAGCTCCCATGTCCTACTCCACATAGTTCAAGCCTTCCAATATCTCCTCCCACAAATTTTCCGGCAGGTTTTTTCCAATCTGTTGATATTCTTGACATGCCTATGTTGATATGGTAAGGTAAGTCCTAGTGGCACAAACCCAATGATTGCCATCTTTGCAAAATTCGCTCCCTTACCTCCCAACTACATAAATTGACATGCATAACTCTATTTAACTCACTAGCTATCAATTTGTGCCATGCTTCAAGTTCAAAATGTAAATGTAATTAGAATTCTCACCAAAATATAAAGTCCTAGAAGATCTAAAATATAAATGCCCCACCCCACCACACATATAAAAATCAGTGATGTTAAAACACAAGGAAGAATACATCAGGTGCAAGTCCATCACACCACAGTAAAGGAAAAAAAAAAGAAAGAGAGTGCTGAAAAGCATAGAAGCAACCAAGAAGTATGACAGAGCAGATGAAGATGATGAAAAAAATGGGTGAAACCTAAATAAAAACTCCACCTTTACTTACTGAAAATGTAGTTATGAATGACATTCTTTCTTCATGAGCTTGAAATGGCATCTTTAAGCAGCATTACACACATTGGCGCAAAAAAATGCAGAGATGGAAAAACTGAAGCTCAAAGAAAATCAGAATGGGAATATAAGGGTTTTTATTTAATCTCTTATAAGGCTAGTATCGTCATTTACTAATTAAATGTCACATGATAGTCATGTGCAACTTCAGGTCACCAACTTTAGACCTCCGTCAGCATAAATTTACAGGCAACTTGATTATTACATGCTATATACACTATTATGTAATATTTTTACAGGTTGCAATACTTAATTGTAATTATAAAAAGTTCAAACACCCAATTGTTAAATTTTGAAGAGTTCAAACACCAAAATTGTCTTTATCCCAATAAAAAATAAATGCAAAGGCTCAAGAAAAGAGGAAGCAACTAACAACTGTTGGAATAAGTTAATAGAGAGCTATTCTCGTCGAAGTTAGGTTTTGAATTTGATATCTAATGTCTGTAGTTGCATTAAATTAATTGTTGAAAAACTTTTTCTGCCCTTAAAATCTTATATGAATCAAATCGGATTAATTTGAATACAGTAAACTTTGAATACCAGTGGTTAAAAAAAATTAAACAAATTTATCTTCAATTCTTCTTGTTATACACGTTGGCAATTTTATATATGAATTGGAAACCGGGGGGATGACTTAATTTTTAGTTAAGTTTTGATTTTATATATATATATATATAATCTTTGTTAGCTATTAATGTTTGGATTAGTTAACTAGAAAGACAATAAAAAGAAAAAAAAAAGGAAAAATCAAGAAAAATTTTTTTTAATGTTTTTGATATTTGAAATAATTACATAAATTCTGATCAATTTGAAATTTAATTTCAAAATTTAATTCAAACGGATTTTATAAAAAGAATAAAACTTATCTAGTTTATCATTTTTTTTTTATTTTTTTCGTACGACAGAAACTAATTAATTTTTGTATATTTCAAATAAGAACTTTGTCGAGCAAGAGACGCCTTTGATTACGGGCATGCAATGCATTGATCAATGTCCAAGGCAAACGAATAGGGAAAAAAAAGTAACTAGGAGGCATTTCTCTACGAATTTCCTAGCAAAATTATAAGAGGTCTGAGAGACTGTAGAAAATATGTTAAAAATTAAAATTTTTAAAATATCATAAAATTAGGAAAATATATGGAAAAAATGTTCTAGATTAATATGGTATTCTAGAATTATTTTTTAATTTCATACTAGCTAAAATAGGTGTCAACTAATTTAAAAAATTAGCTCAATAATGTAAGATTTTACGTGTTTTGTGCTTAAAATCTCACCATATTAATTATTTTTTTTTTTTGCGCCAAAATATCAGCCACAAAATGTGAATAGAAATTAGTTTTATATTCCATATAAGGAGAAAAATCTAGTAATTGTACAAAATAAAAGAACTGGAAAGAAAAAAAAGGTAGGTGTCAACTCGAAATTCAAGCTATGTGGATACAACCTAGGTAAATGATTAAATGAAGAAAAGTTGAATAATACCAAAATCTTCAACTTTTTTATATATGTACACCAATATTTGTTAGATGTTAGATTCAAGTGGTAAGTAACTTGAATTTTTTTTTAAGTTCGAATTTTATTTATGAAGAAATCAGGTGCCAAAAGAGTTTTACCCTATTAGGCGCACACAAAAACTTCAAAGTAGCTCACCACACATTATAGATATATGTACTAACCTTAGTCTGATATCAACAAATTAATCTTTTGCTTTCACCTTTCAGTTTCTCCTTCTTCTATCAAAACATGAAGCAACAAAGAGCATGCATGTTCTTTGCTACTACGATAATCTTTGTCCTTCTTTTTTCACATCAAGTTAAAGCTCAAGAAGCTGGTAATGCAAAAGACGCACTTCTCCTTTATTATTATGTTTGTATCAACTAATGTTCTTTGTGGTTAATTTTTGCTTAATGGGTATTTGGTGATGATGCAGAGGATGAAAGGGAGTTTGATTACACTTCGGGGAGTGAAAAAGGTCCTGAAAAGTGGGGTGAACTAAAGAAAGAATGGGCAACTTGCAAGAATGGAAGTTTACAATCTCCTATTGATATGTCTGACCGAAGAATTAAGATTATCAAGAAATCAGAAGCGTTAAAGATGAAATACAAGTCTTGTAATTCTACTATCAAGAATCGAGGGCATGATATTCAGGTAAGGAACTCGGATGTAAATTATAATAATCCTACATGAATATTCAAACTCTGTACCTCAAAATATTCTTAGAAAGAAGTGGCAGTTGGATCACTCACTCCCTCATTGGCGTCCTGCATGCAATTTTCATTTCATACAAGCTGTTTGATATGTTCAATCTATTGATGGAAGTTTATTCAGTTTAGGATCACATGTAAATTTCCAATTTCATAATGTTTTAATATCAGAATGTTGATAAAAGGGCATATATATGTTATGGATGCAGCTTGTGTGGGTAGGACTTAAAGCAGGATCATTACGTATCAATGGCAGTGAGTACTTTCTCCAGCAATGCCATTGGCACACTCCTTCTGAGCATACAATCAATGGCAGGAGGTAACTCTTCACTTTAATAGTGAAAAAAACTTCATTACTACAACAAAATATATAGTTAGGCAGGCAACTTCATGGAAACTGTTAAATTTTGCTTTATTAGGTACGACATGGAGCTCCACATGGTTCATGAAGTCACAGACCCTAATGTTAAAAACAAGAGAGCTGTTATTGGATATCTCTACGAGATTGGTACACCTGATGCTTTTCTCTCCAAGGTAAAAACATGTCATTTATTAGCTTTGCCTCAGCAATGTTGAAATGTATGTTAAACTTGAATCAAGTTATGTATGTTAAACTGTCTGTTCCCTCAACTTATGAATTGATCATCTAGATACTTAAATTTGATAAAAAAAAAAAAACAAAAACAAAAGACTTATCGAATACCTTTTAACAATATTTGAAGTGTTTGAATAATATTTTTATAATTTAAAAGAAACTATTTAAATATTTAAATTAGTCGAAATTTATAAGATATTAATCAAATAGCAAATTTATAAGTTAAAGTAAAACTGATTAAGCAATTACGAATGTAATATGAGGCTTTTATGTTTCTTTAAACTTACTCTAAATTCATTGCTTTTTTTTTTTTTTTTTTTTTTCTTAGTTGCTGGGGCATGTAATGTCATTGGCTGGTGACAAGCATGAAATGAACTTGGGAATGATAAATCCAAATGAGATAAAAACGGTTGGCAAGCGATACTACAAATACATGGGTTCACTCACTATTCCTCCTTGCACTGAAGGTGTTATTTGGTACATACAAAAGCAGGTGTGTGTGTATAGTTAACTTCCTCTATCCTTTCAATAATATAATTTGTTTTCTTGATTCAAAATGTGAAAAATTCTTAATTATTAAATATTAACTCCTCTATGAACTTCAACCCAGGTAAGAACAGTATCAAAAACGCAAATTGAAGCACTCAGAGAGACAGTTCATGATGTAAGTAGATATAAGATTTTGATATTAAAAATTTATGTTGGTAATGTATAGAGGGAATTGATTAATTAGTATTAACTTTTGGTGATTCATTTCATTCTGCAGTATGCACAGGAAAATATAAGACCATTGCAACCACGGAATCGAAGAGAGGTCCAACTTTATGGTGACGCTAAAATTTGAAGAGAGTACAAATGATACTAATTAACAACATTTGAAAGAGAGTATTAGCAATATGTTTCCATTACCATCATACTTCCAAGAAAGTTTTGCAGAACTATGCATTTCTTTCATTGTTTAGCTATTATTTAAGCATTACTTACATTTTTATTGTAGTATTTAATGTCATTTCTCTAATGTCATGTGTACAAGTATAGATAACAATTGATTTCTCCAAGATTGAAATTAAACTTCCTTTTGATGGAATATATATTGCAGCAAAATTCAGATGCATAACAGTAGAACTCACAATTGCAAAAACAAAAAAGCAAAAAGGAAAGTCAGAACTCACAGACACTTATTTGCTAATATACATTCTAAGCTCCCATATAATTTCTACTTGTATTCTGAAGACCAAAAAGTCCATCAGCCTCAAGCTCCCTGAAACTGATCATGAAGTATGACCTTCAAAAGAAAACTCAAAGTCATCAATAAAAATAAAATCAGGATATTATCTTGGTATCAAGTGTATAATTACATAACTAGAAGTCAATGACATGTTCTTCTCATGCATAAATAACAGAAACTTTGAACTGATTGCCATTTACAAGTTCAAAAACACAAGTGTCTCCTTTCTTTAAACTATTCTCCTTTGCAAAGGTCTTCCATCCGCCACCAAAACATAAGCGACCATTAGCCCGTCGCCTGACTTTAACGTCCCACTTTCTTCCATCAGCAACTTCGAATTTGGTGTATTCGGGTATATCCCTCATACAAGTTTTGGAAAATACAGATGGTATATACTGCGCAAAACAAGAAAATTATACCTAAATATATGCACATTTTTTTACTGAAATTATATTAAAGCTGCCACTATCATCGAAATGCTTACCACCCTGTTATGCACGAAATTGTGTTCTCCCAACAATGCATTGAAGTAAGGATTTCCAGACATGAAAATTTTAGGAGAATGATTTGCTTGTTCATGTTCTTGGTCCGCATACCACATTAAAAACTTCATACCGGCATTTTCTGCATCAATTGCTTCACCTGAAACTGAATGGATTTATTGCTAAGTATGATTATATCAAAACAACATGTAAATACTTTAAAAGCACTTCTTACCTTTTTTGCCTCTTGTGCTCTTCAATGAAAGAGAGGTACTGGCGGGATTGTTTCTACCCTTTTTCTGTTGTGAAGTGCTGCATTCCCCTTCATTTGTTTTCTCATGACGAGCTCTCTTCTCCAGAATCACAACTTCATCATCATCCTCATCCTCAACTCCAGCCTTACAATCAAGTGAACATCCCTTCTCATTTTTTGACACTTCATCGCGTAGAGCGTTAGAGGGGTACCAAATCTCACAACCAGATAAATCAAAGATACGAACTTTAAAATTGGAGAAGCATTTATATTTAAAAACCAAGGAGAAACCGTGCGAAATTGAGTAATGTTGAACAAAGTCATTCCAATTACTGTCAAACCAAATTGAGTTATCAGATTTTGTTACTCCTATTTTCCATACATCACAATTGGGAAGAACGAAGTTGGCATCATCATTAGCAAGCACAACGCCATAATTGTTAACAAACAGTGTTGGAATCATCTGCAAGTAAAATGCACTCAACTAAGTAATCTAAACTTATATATGTATAACCCGAAAAACATAGCGCACATTAACAAAAATTTTGCAATAAAATTGCAAAATTTCTTTTACTTTCTGTTTCTTGCAGTAATGCACTCAACATAAAACATCCAAAAATTTCTTTTACTTTCTGTTTCAAAACAATTACAGAAACATACGACATCATACCCTCCATCTATGTATCAAAATCTCCAGGATTCTGAACAAATTTTCAGTTCAATCCCCTCATTTCTGGGATCTAAAAACAAACTATCACTGACCCAGATTTTTGTTCTGGTTACAATCTCATTAAGTGAACTGAGAATTAACAAAAGATCACAGGAGATTGAAAATATTGAGTAGAATCTGGGGAATTTCCATTGAACATAAAGGGTGAACTTGAAGTGCTAGTTATATAAGAGTTTCTTGAGACAGAACAGTATATAGCTATCAAATGACAAATTCAAGAAGAGTGATGAAACAAAGTACCAGTTTCTTGTTCTGCAGAGTATCAACTCCGACGACTACAAAGAAACCTGGGGATGGTTTCTCTGCCGGAGAATCAGACTGATGTTGCAGAGTCTCGCCGGATCTATCTTGCTTCCGGTGAGACATTTCTTTTTTGTTGCTATTTCAGAAGATTTTTTTTTTTTTTTTTTTTGAACGAAATTTCAGAAGAAGTTGTTGAGGTGAAGCTTTTGCTCTGTTTTTTTTTTTTTACTCTCGGGTGTTCTGCTTCTGCTTCTGAAAAATTTAGAAAAATAAAAATTATTTTATTAATAGTTTTTCCTTGATAAAAAATATTAATCATTTTCTTTGATTAAAAAAATAAAAATTAGTGAAAATGAATTTTCTTACACCAAGAAAAGAAAAGTTATGATATTTAATTTTATTTATATTTAACTTTTCTTTTTTATCAGACATGTTCTTTTAACAAATATAAATAAAAATTTTCTGAAGAAAATAAATTCATGGAAAAAAAATATAGGCCCTTTAACCCCATCCAATATTTGAATAATTAATTAAACTTTAGATATATTTTTTTTTTTCAATTTTTTTCAACAACAATAAAATTTTCATTTCATTATAGAGGAAACAATTACATAGAGACAAAAAAAATATATAAAATCAGTGAGCCTTAACTTGATGGTAAAGCTCTTAATGGCATATAAGGGTTTTGGATTCAAGACCCATCCTCCTCTCCCCATTGTAATTTGACCAAAAAAAAAAATGCAAAATATAACTCCAAATCTATCAAGAACAAACATAAAAACATTGTGAATTTAGCTAATATCGATCCTTAGGATAAAAAAAAAAAAAAAAAAAAAAAAGTCCTATCAATCCTTGGCTTGAGTATATAACATGAACTATTGCGTGTAAAACACACTTGTTTGACTCTAATTTTATAGAGCTAATAATATCAGAAAAAAGCAGCAGAATTTCACCACGAAGGAGCAACAGAAGCTAGGATTAAACAAAGAAATTTTGAGAGGAAATTAAACAAAGTACAAATAATTATCATCTTATAGTACATAATGATAGGGAGCCAGACATAGGTTTAAAACTAATTTCACTGGATTTCTAAAACATTGATAGAAATTGGAGCCTAGGAAAATACTATAGTATCACTTCCCAGGATCACATTCTGTCTTCTTTGCCAACAGAACACATCACTACTTGCCATCTCTGATTTCAGCAAAACCCTATTGAAAAGAAGGCCCTGCTTAATCAGATACACCCAACTATCCTACATTTAGGTGAATACCCTTGAGGCTTGCTTGATGATCATCTCACCCAACAGAGAACTCTAAGGTAACATAAATTGAATAACCAGCAAAGAATGAAGAATAACACTGCAGCTCCTATCCCATTGGTTACAGTCTCCTTATTTGGTGGCATTTCCATTATTGAAGGCTTCAAGAAGCAGCAGTTCGTCATACGCTACTCATCGCACCATCTCTTCAATTCTTGATGAGCATGATGTAGGGCCTCCCCTTGTCTGCCTTGTATTATATGAATTGCATTTGAGGCACTTGTGAGCAACAATATGGAAAATAACTTCTGATGTTTCCCCGCAGTCATTGCATAGAATCCAAACCTAAGCAGTAAGTAGGGAAAAAAATAATTATTCCAAGAATTGAACACTGATAGCAGTGACATATATAGAAAGAATGCGTCCTCTCTCTTACCATCTTGTTTTGATACATTTGAGGCATAGGAGTTGAAGCAACCTAATTTCAATTCACATCAGATAAAGAAACAAGTTAAGGACCGAATTGCATTGTGAAAAAGATCATCATAATTTATAGAATTTCAACCATAATAGGTATACCTCTTGATCTAGTTTTTCCCATACTCGAGACATATCACAGTATGATCTTGAGCAAACGGGACAAGCATACCTGAAAAGGGAAAAATACGACATCATCAAACAGTTTGTGCAAACAACAGCTGGCATTAAATTGTTCCCAGAAACTTACTGGAAATGGCGCTCCATTGCTTTAACACATTCCAAATGTATTGTGTGTCCACAAGGCAAGACAGTAATGTCTCTTGTTGTATCAAAGAGAAACTGTGCCAACAAAAATGGATTAAGCAAAATGTAAAACAGAACTAGCATTGCCACTCTTATCAATGCTCTCAAAATTCTTTAATTTACCTCAAAGCAAACAGGGCAATTGTGATGCATTGCTCTTTCCACACAATTATGTGAATCCTTTAACAATTTTGAGTAACAGCATCCTAGAAAGGAGATGATGCAATTAGTAATTGACCTAATGGATCCAAGCAAAAAATACAAGAATTCTTGAGTATGTACATTGAGAATCTTACCACATCTACTACAGTGAAAGAAGTTATCCTCCCCTCCGGTTCTGCAACACCAAACATAGAAAATTACAGACATGAGGTAAGTGCAAAATGATCACAGATTCACAATAATATGCACTACATAAAAAGGAAAGTATTGGTGCAAAGGATAAACCTGCAGATGCCACATTCATCACAATGGTACTGCTGCTTAGAAACCTAACAGAATAAAATTGTTCATCGAATAAGCTTGAAGAAAAGTAAAATATTCAATGACAAGAGCAGTGCTGAGAGGCTTACATCATCGTCAAAGAAATTGCACTTCGAGCAAAAGTACTTCCCCATGCAAACTCCACACTTAACGCAGTGCTGCTGAACCTGAGGAGCCATTAACAAAAATCAGAAACCCTCTAAAAATCTTTGAGATGATATCATTACTGACATTACTTTGTGAAGAAATAGGAGACTTACATCTTGTTCTGTGCCACACAAGGAACAGATCACCTGAAATACAAAAGTAGCATAGCAGAGAAATGAATTAGTCCTTACATAATACAACACCAAAGTAATTGCACAAAATCAAAGAACTTGAAATTGAAAAAGAGAGGCATATCCTGAATGGGACAAACAAACGATGTACCTTTAACTGAAAGAATTAAGATTCCAATGCCTAGGACAAGCATACATAATATGCCAATTGAAAACAACATATGAAATGCTGAACCTTATCCAAAACAATTCTATTGAAAGGAAAAAAAAGGAAAAAGTTTGCATCTTTTGATAGAAGATTCAACTCTTCCTAATGACACCAAACATTCAGCCATCATTGTGAATGCAAAAAAGAAGCAACTATGGGATAATTAATGTGAAGTCTTAACTCCAAGAAAAGTACAAATAAAGAAAAATGAAAATAGCATCTTCTTTTTTTTCTTAAATTTTTTTCTTGCATAACACAAGAATAAATGAAGGAAACTACCAAAATTCATGCATTTTTCTAAGCTAAAAAACAAATATCAAAAAAATTGGAGAGAACCTAATCAAAACCAACCCTTTTCAGTTCATGGCGAGGAACATCATGACGATCAAGGGCATTAACCTCCATAGCATTCTGTTCAAAACACAATTAATAATAATAAAAAAAAAAAACATAATAAAAATTTTTTTTGCAGCTGAAAATCAACAATGTGACAAATAAAAATAAATAAATAAATAAACAGTATAATAGAAGCTAAGAACAGACCTTTGATTCATTATGGCAATGCCTACAATCAAATATCTCATCACAACAGGGTGCTCTGATCTTACATCTCCTTCTATAGTGCGAGCACCTACATTAAACCAAAAATAAAATAAAATAAAAAACCACCAATAAATTACAATCAGAAAAAGTAAAAAAATAAGCAAATTTCAAAATTTAATTCACTAAAACAGAAGAAATTAAAGCATACCCAAAATCCCCAAGTCCCTGATCCATTATCTTTCTCAGCTCCTAAAGATTGTGTCTTGATTCCTCAAATTTCACCTGAAAAACAGAACCAAAACTCAATTCAATCTCCAAAAAAAAAAAAAAAAAAGCCAAAGGAACAATAAAAACAAAAACTAAAACGAACCCAGATAACAAATCAGGCAAACAGAAAGATTTGGGTAGTGAAAAGAGCCCCAAGCATGGGTTTGCAAGAAGGGACTCGTTGCACATGAAGACTGAAAGAGGAAGAAAGAAAGGAGAAAACACCACCCAAAATATCTAGCCAATAGTTTCCAATGAAATTTACAGATATAGCCCTCAAACGGTGTCTCTTTTTTCAATTCTCGTCGTAGATGATGAGATGACGAGGCGACACGATAGCGCTTGTCGGCTAAACCTCAATTATGGCAGACATAATCATGGATTCTCCACTCAAGCAAGTTATTAAATAAGAGGAAAAGATAATTGACTCTGTTAAACGTTGTCGTTTCGACATTAATTAATTAAAAAATATGAGAAAGAGCAGATAACGTGGAAGAGCAGGCACTGCACTGCATGGAATAGAATGGAACTGTGCTTTTTACGTACGCAGTGTGGAGGCAAGCGAATTTGCTAGCTTGTGTTTCCTTGCCAAGAAACACAACTCTCTCTTAATCTTGTAACCCAAAAGTTGATTTAGGCTAGGCCTTGTAAGAGTTAATGTTGCTAATGTTTGATCTTGTTCATGAACAAATTTAAGGAATGAGAGTTTATGCAGGCTTTTATAGTGAAGGGTAAAATTAAAGAGAAAAAAAAGGAACTTTCATAGAAGAAGGGTATGCGTGTAGCTTGTAAAAGAGGTGTTTCTCTTTGAAAAGTAAAGAAAATGATGTAAATTAACTTGTGTAATGTCTTATGTATAACCAAAATATCCTAAAATTTTACCAATAATTATTGTAATTAAATGTGAGAAGTTATTTTCAATTAAGCAATATTATTTTAAGTTAAAGTCGTGGTATATATAATCGTATTAAATTAATTATTAAAAGATATTTGTCGTTGTTACATTTCTATTCGAGTTAAATCGAATTAGTTAAAAAATGTTCTAAATGTAAACTATTGAAAAATATTTTTAACACTTATCTAATAATTGAATGTAATATATATCTAAAATAAATAAAAAAATTCCTTTTTTATTAATAGAAAAGTCATATAATCTAGATATTAATAAACTGCACAATAAAGAATAATTTTCTCCTTTTAAATTAAGTGAAAATAAATTTCATAAATCAATGATGTTAGGTAATATTTGAATCCTACAAACTCTCAAACAAAAATGACGAGTTGATTATTCCCTCACTCGGAAGCGTGAAATTTTATGTTGATAGGATAACCAACATTTTGGTCTTTGGCATACTTGTCAATGGACAACAATACAATGGTTTGCTTGTATCATGTGTGAGATATACGCATATTAGTACATCATAAAATGGAATTTTCGTCTCACAGAATAGCAAACAAAACCATCACCTTCAACCACATCTGGCTAATGGAGATAACTTGTTTACATGCGTACATACATAAATATCACCATCGAAACTTTACTATCTCTCTCCACGTACAGATGAATCTGGAACAAAAAAATTCCCCGTTACTGCAACATGTATAAGCAGCTAGGTAAAAAGAGAGAATTTTAGTGTGTATTGATATTGAATCTATGTGGAAAGTAAAAGGTGATAAGAATCCGAATATATCGAATGTTGTATGAGGTGGGCTGTTGCATATTAGGCAGCAACTAAGTTTACATGTACATGCTGTGCTGGTGGATGATTTTTGAAAGGATCCAAAGAAAGTTGAAGTGAAATTAATGAGGGCTGCCATTTCCAGACTGGATAGTGATGGTGATGGTGATAGAGATGGAGATGGGGACGGAGAGCTTCTTCGTGGATGTTTGGTTAGATCATGAGAAATTGCAGTGCTCTTTCATTTGGCGACAGCTCATATCAACAGCTTCTTCAATGGAGTAATCTCCCAACTAAAATAGCAAAAGATTAGCCAACATAGGAAAATGGTTTAGAGGGCTTTTCTTTTTTTTCCAACACCATAAAATAGGGTTTGAAATTTAGAATTGTACTGTGAATTTGTTCAGAAAAAGAATAGTATGGTGGATTTGTAAAATTATTTTTTTTTATCTGATTTAAAAAAAAAAATTGTCTTTAAAAAATAAAAATTTTATAATGATATAACAGATTTTGAAGTATAAGACTTGATTTAGAATTACTTTTTTCCACAAATATATTCAGATGTAAAATTCAAATTTTATCATTATTATTTAAAAAATTAAATTTTTTTATTTTTTATTTAAACTATTAATATTTAAAATCTATTAAATTTTATGAGAAAAATATAAAAAGGGCTAATTAATGCTTTCAGCCAAGGCTTGGCATATCTTGCAATAACAGACAATTTTATTTGATTTAATAAATGAATTGATTCTATTATATGTTTTCGATCATTCAACTTTTCTGCTATCTAATTTATATATCTATATCTATAATATATATAAATGTACGAAAGGACATGAAAAATTATGAAAAAATCTGCACTCATTATTATATAATTAGATAATTTAGTCATTTACTAATAAAGTAAAATTAAATTAATTAAAATATAATTTTAATGTGATAGAAAGTCTATTTCTTATTTTAATTAGGTTAACTTCTATTTTATCTCTAATTAAAATTAAATTAACTAAAATATAATTCTAACTTAATTGAAAGTATGTTTCCTCTTTTATTTAGGTTAACTTCTATTTTATCTCTAATAAAAAATCCAATTTAATTAAAAGTTTATAAAAGTAGATATTTTTATAAATTAAAAATTAATAAATAAAAAATAGAGCATATAATTTGTTTGGAACTATATTTTCTATAAGAAAAGTAGTATAATTATCGTTTTTAGATATTTTTATAAAATTTAACAAAAAAGAGTTAAAATTAAATTAATTAATATTTAAAATTTGATTATTAGTTGAACTTAAAAAATGGCATCTATTCCAAAAAAAAAACTAAAAAAATGGCATTAAATTAATTTTTTGTGTAAATAAAAGTATTAATATAAAAAATATTGGACAAATAAAGTGTCATAGCTCAAATAAAAAATTTACTAAAATTGTAATAAATTATAAGTTCAATAGGGTTGTAATATTTAAATTGTTATATAAAGAAAATAAATTTTTTATTATTTTTAAATTTTTATTAACAAATAACTAATAATTTTTATTATCTTACAATTAATTATAACCATAATATTTTTTTTTATATAAAATCAGTTCTAGAGTTGAGAAAATTTAATTATAAGAAATATTGAAGTAATATCATATATTTATTTAAATAACATATTTATAAAAATTGTAATGAATTATAACTATATTAAGTTAATATCAAATTGTTATATAAATAAATAAATAACAGTGTTATTATTTTTAAAATTTTTATTTAATAATAATAATATGTTTGATTATTTATTTACTATATATCACGAGTCAAATAAATTTTTTATTCACGTGTGAAACACGTGATTGTTTACTAGTATATATAAATGTACGAAGGGGGAGACAGACAAAATTACTAAAAAATTTTCACTCATTATTATATAAAAATTGAATAACTTAATCACTTACTAATAAAAGTAAAATTAAATTAATTAAAATATTATTTTAATTTGATAAAAAGTCTATTTTCTATTTTAATTAGGTTAACTTCTATTTTATATATAATAAAAATTAAATTAACTAAAATATAATTCTAATTTAATTGAAAGTATGTTTCCTATTTTATTTTGGTCTATTTTATCTCTTACAAAAATTCTAACTTAATTGAAAGTATATTTTCTAGATCTAATTAGGTTAACTTCTATTTTATCTTAAATAAAAATTAATTTAATTAAAATATAATTTTAATATAATTGAAAGTATGTTTCCTATTTTAATTAGGTTAACTTCTATTTAATCTCTAACAAAATGAAATTAAATTAAATTAATTCAAATGTAATCCTAATTTAATTGAAAGTGTATTTCCTATTCTAATTAGGTTAGCTTCTATTTTATCTCTAATAAAAATAAAATTAATTAACATATAATTCTAATTTAATTGAAAGTATGTTTCCTATTTTAATAATGTTAATTTCAATTTTATCTTTAACAAAATTAAATTAATTAAAATTTTAGTGATAATTTTGTTAAAAATATATATTTTTCTATTTTAATTAGGTCTACTTATATTTTATCTAATATAATAATATCATCTTATAAGTCTTATTATATTAAATTTAATAAGTAAATAATTAAAATCAAAATTAATAATCTTATTAACATAGGAAAAGTATATAATTTTTTTAAAAGTAGATATTTTTATAAATTAAAAATTAATAAATAAAAAATAGAGTATATAATTTGTTTGAAAATATATTTTCTATAAGAATAGTAGTATAATTATCATTTTTTAATATTTTTATAAAATTTAACAAAAAAGAGTTAAAATTAAATTAATTAATATTTATAATTTAATTATTAGTTGAACTTAAAAATTACATCAAATTAATTTTTGTGTGAATAAAAGTATTAATATTAAAAATATTGAAGAAATTAAGTGTCATAGCTCAAATAAAAAATTTACTAAAATTGTAATAAATTATAAGTTCAATAGGTTGTAATATTAAATTGTTATATAGAGAAAATATAATTTTATTATTTTTAAATTTTTTATTAATAAATAACTAATTTTTTTTATTATCTTATAATTAATTATGACCCTAATATTTTTTTTATATATAAAATCAGTTCTAAAGTTGAGAAAAAATAATTATAAGAAATATTGAAGTATTATCATATAATTATTTAAATAAAATATTTATAAAAATTATAATGAATTATAACTATTTGAAGTTAATATCAAATTTTCATATAAATAAATAACACTGTTATTATTTTTAAAATTTTTATTTACTAATAATAATAATAATAATAATAATAATAATAATATATTTAATTATTTATTTACTAAATATTACGAATCAAATAAATTTTTTATTTACGTGTGAAATACGTGATTGTTTATTAATATATATATATATATATATATATATAAGTTCAGAATGGGACAAGAAGTCTTGTAAAATTGGGCCTGAAATCATGAGGGCCACATTCTGCTATGTGAATCATGCTCATCGATACATGTAAGCTGTAAAGTGAGTTTGGGCCAAGGCACCATTGTGAAAGCTGGGAAGTCCTAAATTTTGCGCGGGCGTATATCCAGTAGCTACTATAGCTAGGCGCTGTTCAAAAATCATTTGCTTTTTTTTTATTATTATTTTTTCCTTTTCTTTTGAACTTTCTCCTTCCTTCTAAACTCTAAACTCTAAAGTGGATTAAAAGGTGCTTGACTATGAACATTTCAGATGAAAAAACTTATAGTAAAATTGTTAATATTATTTATACCCATTATATTAAATAGATTCACTCTTGTGAGGAGGATTGTGCACGGATCTTAAAGAATCCAAACCGTCCCGAAAAATTATACTGAAAATCTCTATTGACCGTATGACTTTCTCCAAACTAAACCGTCACAAATTTTTTTACAAAATCTCACATGAAGCATATGTCATCATTATTAATACGGAGATGTTTATAAGGTTAAATTTTACAAACTGAAATATTTATAATGTCAAATTTTAAATATATTGAGCCAATAAATTTTTCACCAGGGGTAAGTAGATATTTGGTCAAAATTTAATGTAACGCACAAGAAAGCAGTCGACCAAAGTTTTGGCATTTATTTAATGAGGACATATCCACCGGCCAAATCGTTTTATGGACATTCATGCGTTGTAATAAAAGACAATTATTGACAATAAATGTTCAAAAAAATAATAAAAGACAATTATTGACAACCGCCGCTGTATATGGGTGGGTCCTGAAATCCACTTCCGATTATCCGTTTCCAAAACCGTGACTGTGACCCCTCTCCAACTCTGTGGACAGTGTTCTCCCACGTTGCATACTCTATTGGATGTTTCTCTAAAGGTATCTCAAGGAATCATACCTTAACAAAAGCTCCCCCCCTCTGTTAAATATATACTACTACGGAACTCAAAAATGAATTTGGAGGAAAATAAAATTAACTTTGACAGTGAGAATTAAAAAATAAAAAAAAACATAAAAAAAACTGGAAATTTAGAATTCTATACTTAATTTTATTTGCAATAAACTCTTGATTAATCTATGAGTAACTAAATTTGTTCCAAAAAAAAAAAATCTATGAGTATCTAAATTCTCATAACGTCTAATCAATACTATTCGGATATTTTAAAAATTCAAAAAAAAAATTTATAATTATTATTTATTTTTTTGAATTATATTAAGTGCATAAAACTCAAAATAATGTTTTGTATTATTGATTTAATGAGTAAAGTATCACGAAAAATCTAATCCATTCGGAAATCGAATCTTTTCCATTTGTAAAAGTGGTAAAAAAATCAAACTCAAAATGAGATTGATGATTATATCATAATTACAAAATTCAACTATATCAAACTATGTGAATTATTTAAAATACAAAACCAAATTAATTAATTAAACAAATCAAGCAATATCAACAATAGATGATTTTGGTACAAATTAATTTGATTTTTCTTTTAAACTTTAAT
>CATIWK010445649.1:0-14840 GCA_949634005.1 Mallotus japonicus
CCCCTACACCCACGAACAGAATGGATTAGCTGAGCGTAAAATAAGGCACATTGTCGATACTGGCCTTACCTTACTTGCACATGCATCCATTCCCTTCAAATATTGGTCTTATGCGTTCCTTAGTGCTGTTGAGTCTATTAATAAATTACCTAGCACCAGTCTTGACCATAAAGTTCCTTTTACCCTCCTACATAACAAACCTGTCAATTACCACAGCAACAAGATATTCGGTTGTGCTGTCTACCCTTACCTTCATCCCTACAATTATCACAAGTTCTCTTACCGAAGTCACCAATGTGTCTATCTAGGAAATTCTCCAAATCACAGTGGTTCACTCTGTTTAGATATCCAAAGTGGTCGTGTTTATGTTGCACGTAATTTTGTATTCAATGAGAACATGTTCCCTTTTCAAACTCAAACTCTCTCCCTCCCGTCATCCTCTCCTATTATTTCTCCTCCATGGTTGACAGTTCAAGTTCCCTCATCCACCCACACTTCTAACCCGATCCCAACTCCACCTACGTCTTTGCTTTGTTGGCGTCTTTTCAATGAAATGATGACTGCTCAAACTCTAAAATAAATCCAAAGCACTATCGCAAGAAGGGATAGACAACCCAAAAGCAGCACTAATAGCCGACCATAAATGACTAGCATAGGGGCAATGCAAAAAAAGATGAGAAATTTATTCAGAAGCATTACCACAAATACGACAAATAGAAGTGATAGGCAAACCTTTATGCCTAAGAACATCATCCGTTGGAAGCTTCCCATTGAAAAGACGCCAACAAAGCAGAGACGTAGAAGGAGGGATATACTGTTGCCAAAGTGAATGACACCAATTCTTGACTGGAAGAGAATGACGCTCAAAATTATAAACTGCCCGACACATAATCTACCCATCCATTAATCCATTCCAAACCAAACGATCCTCATCCAACTCAGAAGGGACATATGCATAAATTTGCGCCACTAAATTAGGAAAAGTAGTGGAGAGAAGAGATGGCAAGTGCCATTCGTTATCAATATAAAAATCTGATACCAAACTAGATAAAAACTTCCTACGATGAATGGGCAAATGTAATTTATCTGCAAGAGAAGATCCAAGCCAATTGTCATGCAAAAAATTGACTTTAGAGTTCCTACCAACCACCCAAATAGCATTTTGCTAGAGAGTAATATAAATCAATTTAATAGAGCCCCATATAGAAGAGATAACCCGAAGAGGAGAATTATAAACCTGTAAATAGCGACGTCAGAGAAAATGAAAGATGAAACCATCACTAGCCATGATTGAACCAGCTAATTTATGAAGAAGAGCTGAATTCAAATGATACAAATTTTTAATTCCCAAACTGCCTTCATCCTTAGGGGAGCAACATTGAGTCCAAGGAACCATAACCAATTTCTTGTTTGTAACTGAGCCAGCCCAGACAAAATTCCTAATAGCTTTCTCTATATATTTAATAAGGCGAAGAGGCCATTTATACACCATGAATCTATGAATGAAACAACTAGTAATGACAGAATTGACTAAGCAAATCCGACCTGCCATAGAAAGAAGATGGCCTGACCATCCATTAAATCTATGGAGAATAGCGTCAGCAACCTGAATCAAATGGGTGTATTTTGGAGTGCCTTTAAAAAGAGGTACTCTTAAGTAATGAAATGGCAGAGAGCCCAGCTTCATTTTGGATAAGGAACATAATTGAGCAATCAGTCTGCAAGGAGTAGAGAATCCGAAAAAAATTTCAGACTTTTCCCAGTTAATATGTTACCCTGACAGAGCATTGTAAATCTCTAGAGTCTGAGATATAGTTTGAATATTTCTAATAGAAGCCTTGCCAAAAATGAGAATGTCATCTGCATACAAAAAATGAGATGGAGCCTGCGTAGTACAACCAACCATGGGTAGAAAATCACCAACACTAACCTGAACAGCCAACCAGCGACTCAGAAAGTCTTCACCAATACAAAAAAGTAAAGGAGAAAGAGGGTCACCTTGCCGAACTCCACATTCACATTTAAAATAACCCCTGCTAAAACCATTAAGAGCAATAGACAGTCTGGAAGAATGAAGGATAGTTAAAATCCACGAACAAAAATAAGCACTAAAACCAAAGCATTTCATCACCTCCATAATAAAATCCCAACTCATGGAATCAAAAGCTTTGTGGACATCAATTTTTAAAGCCATATTATTTGCTCTCCCATTATGCTCTAAAATATTAACACACTCAAATGCACCAGCAATACAATGCTCAATATGTCCGCCTTTAACAAAACCAAAATGTTCATAAGAAATAATTTAGCTGCTACCACTGAAAGGCGATCGGCTAAAATTTTTGTAATAATTTTAAAAATAAAATTACTAAGCACAATTGGTCTGAACTTGGCAATGTGATAAGCACCAGGAACTTTAGGGAGTAAAATCATCAAACTAGAATTTAATCCAGGTTCTATGAAACCATGAATAAAAAATTAGGAAACAGCATCACATACCTTTGTACCGACAATATCCCAATAATGAGTGAAAAAAACACCAGTAAAACCATAAGGTCCTGATGCACTAGATCCATCCATCTGAAAAACTGTTGATTTTATCTCATCTTTAGAAGGCAGATGTAGGAGAAAAGAATTGTCATCCTCTGAGACCAACCGAGGGATCATCTGAGAAATTAACTCAAAGTAAGTCCGGTGTGACTGGGTAGATTGCCCAAACAGCTGTTTATAAAAATCAACGACGTGATTTTCAATAGCTAAAGGGTCATCTGAAAGAACACCATCAATCTCCATAGCCTTAATACCAGAAACAACACGTTTTTGAGTAACCATAGCATGATAAAAAGAAGTATTATGATCCCCTCCATGTAACCATTTAATCCTGCTAATCTCCTTGTATTACATCTGCTGTTGAATAAAATAAGATTCCAAATGATGATGAGCATCCAATTCCTGGCGATGCAATTCCTCAGTGAAACCCGAAGAAGAAATGAGATTTTGCACTGAAAGAAGATGATCTGAAGCTTTTTCAATGTTGCGGTCAAGGTGCCCAAAAGTACTAAAATTCCAAAATCTTAAAGAAGCACGAAGAACTTTAAGTTTAGTCATTAAACGATGCATAGGAGAACCATTGATAATCATCTTACCCCATTCAGCTTGAATGAAAGGAAGAAAGTCCTTGTAAGTCAACCACATAGCACAGAATCTGAAATGAGAGGGACGAGCCAAAGTAGAAGAACAACTTAGCATCAAAGGATTATGATCAGAATATTGCCTACACTTAATCTGACTCTAAGAATTAAAAGAATCAGCTGAACAGAGAGCACGATCTAGGCATTCTTCAACTCTAGCGGAACCCCTTTGGCCATTGGTCCACGTGAAAAAACTTCCAATAGTGTCCAAATTAGATAAGTGACAATCATTAATGACAGCTGTAAAATCATGACAAGAAACAATAGGGGGAGCTTGTCCAGACTTCTCATGTGAACCCAAACAAGCATTGAAGTCACCAATCAAAAACCAATTAACCGAACATTGAGAGTGAATAGAGCGTAATTCAGTCCATAGCAACCCACGAGAGACACTAGAAGTGCTGCCATAAACTATAGTCACCCAACTATCAACATGAGAAGAACATAAAATTGTAATCTGCTGGTTAGAACAAAAATTCATCGAATGAGTTAAATGAGAAGCAACAAAAACCCAAAGCGAAGGAGAAAAAGCTACATTACAAGAGACAAATTTAAGACCTAACTGGCGCCAAAAGGAAGAAGGGATGGATTCAATAGTAACCATTGGTTCAGCAATATTGAGAATATCATGTTTATTTGCATTACAAAGATTCTGAATTTTTCGCAAAGTATTGGAGTTCCCAGCACCCTTACAATTCCAAAAAAGAACTTTTATCATTATAAATTTAGGCGGGAAGGCTTCTTGGCTACTCTCTTTAAGAGGGTAACTTGATATGATCCTTGATTAAGCCTGGAAATTTGCTTCTTATGTTTTACAGTAGTCCAAGTTCCATCTTTATTATCCATCTGGGCTGCCCATGAAAGTTTTCTTTACGGATCCTAATCAGTCTGAACCTCACCCTCAAAGGACAGCAGAGGGTTATCAGAATTATCATCATCTTATCGAGGCATGGTGCGATCAGGCTGCTTGGCGACAGTAGCATTAGATACAAATTCCATGTCAATCTGATCAGCATTGACGTTAATGTTCACTTCATCAACCTGATGAGTCTCATCATCGACCTGAGCATCAAACTTATCTGCAACGTCTCTATCAGCAGGTAAGTGTTGTACCTCGACGTCAATAGAATTGGATGGCTAATGGTTAGCGTCTTGAATAACCTCCAAATTAAATAGAGGATCGTTGTTGTTTCGGCCAGAATCATCATCCACTGCTCGCAATCTATCAAAAGCATTACTCACCAAAATAAAGTCAACCGATTTAGTCTTAGGTTGCCACACCTTTTTTGTTTCCTCCACAATCGGACGAGGAGCATCTGAAGAACTCTTAGAACGCCTTCGACAAGCATGAGAAGCATGGCCAATATTTGAACAAACCTGACAAAATTCTCATAAACCACTTCTATAAAAAAACTCTTACCTACCCGTTCTACTAAAAGATTTTCAAGGAGAGATTTAGAAAAATCAATATCCACCAAAATTCGAGTATAGTGCCCGAATTCACCATTGATTGTGGCATTGTCAAATTTCAGAGGGACTCCTATTCCTTTAGCAATTGATGCCAGAATTTTGGGATGCCAATACTCCTAAGGTAAACGATACAACCAGACCCAGATTTGTGCATTAGTGGAACGTTGATCATCCGGATCAAAATCCAAAGTCCAGTGCTGAAGCCGAATGATTCCAGGGTTCAATGAGATTGATCCTCTAACCCAAATTGAGTTTTTCTCTGTTGAAGAATTGAGAATGACATGATAGAATCCACGCCCAAGAGAAATCAGTGTCCATGGTGTTGTTAAGCCCCATACTGATGTAAGTTTCTTCTTTAAATCAGGAAGTTTCCAAGGCGAATCTCCTTTTGATAAAACCAGTCGAGCGATTAGTGCATTCTAACATAGCATCATACGCTGTTGATAAATTTCCTGATCAACTTTAATAGCAATATAGCCGCCCTTATGAGAGGTGTGGCAATCGACCTTCGAAGAAGGAGATCCAAGGACTGCAGCTGCATATAATTGTTTGTGAGCTGGTTGTGGCTCCGAAGGATTACTGATCTGCGGTGCAAACATGTCACTATGGCTAATATAAGCCATGCCGGAAAAGAAAGAGCCTGGCGGCAAGCGGAAGAATGAGGAGGAATCAGCTAGGTCAAAAACTCTTTTTAGAGCATTTTAACTAACTTAACTGCCACTTTCTAATATGTCTCTTTCCTTTTCTTAGAGTAACATAAATTATAGCTCTTTCTCAAAGAAAAACAAATAATAGAATCAATATGCATACTTATCAATCGCCTAAATTCACCTCAAAAGCATATTGAATTTATGCGCTATCCCAAAGATAGTTTTTAATAGTTGACCAGCACTAAATTTCAATTCATGATAGATCTCACATAGAAAAATAATTGTATATGCTCATAAACAGAAAATAAGACTCATCAAAACTCTTTGACAAACCAGGACAAGACAACGCTTTAGAATAATTTCTATTATAACATCCTGGGCTTGAGTACTTGTACAAAGAATTCTTATTTCTCATTATTCCCTTGTACTCTTGATTTCAATTAGTATTTTAAGAATTTTTCATATCACATTTCGTTTACATTGTTTGTCTGTAAATATTATTGTAGTAAATTTAGTCTCAAGTCAGATTATTAACAAAATTTCAAAATGTGTATTTTAAGTAATCTTTCTCCAATTTATTAGTTTCATGTAATTAGAAAAATTTACAATTAGTTTCACACCAATTAGATATGTACAAAAGAAGTTACATCAAACTCTCAAAAAAAAAAAAATCTTTACTTATCGAAGTCAGGCTGTATTTAAATTAGTCCCATGTACAGCTTATATAAACTTGTGTCCTGTAAATATAAAGACGTATAAAAATAAAAAAATTAGAATGTGCTGTAACTTGTTGTCATAAATGAGTTTCTAATCTGATTAGCGATGGCTTTTTAACAACTAGTTTCCATTTTTAAATAAATTAGAAATGGATTTTGGGAGGTTATGAAAAAAATTAGTCTATTTCTAACCTTTTTTTAGCGATCAAATATATATTTAAAATAAGCAAAAAATATTATTATAAATCTTTTTTTAAATAATATATTATTATAAATCTATTTAAGGTATTTAAGTTATATTTTCTAGATGAGTAAGTTATTTGACCATAAGAAATAAAATAACTAAAATGGAAGTTGAAAATTCAAGTTTGAATATATATATATATATATATATATACATATATATCAAGTTTGAATATATATATATATACATATATATATACAAAATCAGCTTGACTATTATTAGTTATATGCATAAATAATTTGGCTGTATCACTGTGCTATGTGTCTGTTGTAAGTTATTAAATTCTAAAAAAAAAACTTAACTATATTGTTATTGCTATAGAATATGTCCTCACCACATTTGCGGTTCAAAGTTTAAGTATTGATATATTTATAATAATGCATAACAATGACTTATATTTAATTTATGTTGGTCGAGGATAATTTGTTCCCTGGATATTGACGAACTACCTACTGATTAGTATTAGATGCAAAAAATTCAAAGTTTCTCTATGTTATTTTCTTCTCTTCTAAAAAATTTATTAAAATATCTTGAAAGCAAAACAAAAAATCTTTTATAATGATTGATGAATTTGGTCTAATAATTTGTTCAAAGAACCTATAATTAAAAAATGAGATGAAAATAAATTTCAATCTAACAACCGGTGTGATAGTAATTTAGTAATTATTTTTCTCTAAGAGCATTGTGAGATTTAGAAGATCTGATGGTAATTATAATGCTAAAAATCCACTTCAATTACATATGTAAGTGTATGAGAAGTAAATGATTAACATTCACGGATTGCAAAGTAAAAATCATATATTTCCATTTTCCTTTATTATAGCGCAACATACAATTAGCTAGCTCTTTTTTTATATGAAATTTTAACAATTTGCTAGCTTTTAGTGATCAATTATGTAATTGAACATTTTTGCCTCAAAAGACAATTAATTACGCCTTTGCCAAACTTGCAGCTCCATCAATCATCAGATTCAACCCACTAACAAATTTAGACTCGTCACTTGCAAGGTATAGAGCTGCTTCAGCTACATCATTAGCCTCCAATTTTACCTCTTTCAAACAAGCTAGTTTAGAGGCTATTTCCTGCACATGCTCAGGTTTGTAGCCCATTTCTGTAGTAGCCAGAGGAGTTGGTACAAAACTAGGTGAGATACAATTAACTCTGATACCATACTTCCCCAATTCTACAGCTAAATTCTTTGTTAGCCCAACAACAGCATGCTTCGATGCTGTATATGCGTGACGTCCTCCACATATAGCTGAAACTAAACTTGCAGTGAATAGAATGCAACCTTTCTTCTCTGGAATCATCACTCTCGAGGCATGTTTTGCACCCAAGAATCCACCATAAACATTCACGTCCATAACTCGTCGGAAGCTTTCATGTTCTATTGATGCTATGCTTCTATCAGGACAGCCTGCAATGCCTGCATTATTGAACATTATGTCAAGCTTTCCATGTAATGAAACTGCTGTATTGACTGCATTTTCGACATCAGATTCTTTTGTAACGTCACAGTGAACATAGGTAACGGGCTGTCCGAACTCTGATTGGATTTGGGCAGACACACACTGACCCAGCTCAGATTTGACATCTGCAATCACAACCTTAGCACCATTCTTGGCGAAGAGTCTTGCAGTGCTCTCGCCTATGCCACTGGCTCCACCTGTTATCAAGGCTACCTTGCCTTCTAACCTGCATATATGCATAAACAATATTGTTACTAAGAATACGATACTAATCGAATTTCTACATTGCCTAATGGAGTGTCTGTCTACTAAAAATATGATACTTATAGAGTTTCCACGTATCCTAATCGAGTGTCTGTCTTACAATATTACGATTAAGATGGACTAGTGTAGGACATTGAAATAAAAATTTGCTTACCTCTTGGCAATAGAAGAGCCTGCAGCCATGTTCGTTCTCTCTTTTTTAGCTCAGAAGATAGATGGTGCCAATTGGTATGCGAGTCTTATAAAAAAAAAACACTGAAATATAAAAATAAAAAGATCTAACAGGTAAACAAATTTGGCCGACAAATGATACCATATATCTCTCAAGTTGGCTTTACTTGCATGACATTTTTCTTTTAGGATGATTGTTTGTGTTGCTAGCAACCACACAAACGGTCTGTCGCTGCTGGCGAGAGTTAATAATAATATCTTTAAATTATTTTAATAATTATAAAAATAATAAATAAATAAATTTTAAAATATAAATTTTAAAGTTATAACATGACAATTTCATTTTATTTTTTAAAATTTAAAATTTTATTAATTTAATTAGTTGTCTAACTAAAATTGATACTCTTGAATTAGCAAATAGGAATAAAAATATATAATTTGCCAAATTTTTTTTTTTTGTCTTTTTGACCATAAAAGTCGTTAGTTGCAACTTTTCTTTCTTTTATCTATTTTTATCTAAAGTCAATGAAAATGAGGGTCAACTCTAATACAGAAAATGAGGTCTTATATCCTCTCGCCTATCTTTAAAGGTTAAAACCAAGTTGGCCTCAATTTAAAAAAAAAAAATTATAAATGTAATATTTAATTAACTAAATTTTAATTCATTTATATGTAATAGAAGTATTAAATAGTGTGTGTGTGTATATATATATATATATATCAGTTATATTAATTTATATGTGTTAATAAAACTATGTTTACAATATGTTTTTATCATAGTCTTAAAACTAATATTATTGTAATATTTTTAAGTTTCAACATATTAAATGCATGATTTTTCTATAACACCTTGAAGGTATTGCTACCTTTTAAAAAAATTAATTTGCCTAATTAATTTAAACAAATATCTTTAGATTATTTAAATGGATCATGTGAGCTAATTACAATAATATTAAAAGTAAAGAATTTAAAGAATAAAAGAATAACCTAGTATGATCACCG
The DNA here is from genome assembly GCA_949634005.1 of Mallotus japonicus. NCBI lineage: Eukaryota > Viridiplantae > Streptophyta > Magnoliopsida > Malpighiales > Euphorbiaceae > Mallotus > Mallotus japonicus. The sequence continues at coordinate 9,179 of CATIWK010445649.1, forward strand.
GGACTAAATGAAAAATAAAGTAAAAAAAGGATAAAAAAATTGTAGAAATGATAATTATTTTATGTAGAATAATTGTTGATGATCTTATTCTTCTGAAACCAAATATACAGGTTCATAAAAGAATCTTAAACTAAATGAATGATTCAATAAAATTTATCTAAATCTATCTCCTAATTAAATTCAAATGGTAAATAATATCTAAAGCTAACAGAAATAAGTACATAAAAAATAAATAAATAGGCCAACATAAACAATACACAATTATCTATCAAATTAATTTACTGCTCAAAATTTTTTTCTTTTTAGAAAATTTTATTTTACATATGTTTGACAGAGAATTTTTTTTAAAGAAAAATTGACCACACATGTAATTAAGTTTCCGAATTCATATGATTGTTCAAAATTTAATTTATTAAGATATGAAAAAAAATAGAGAAATTAACTTACAAGTTTCAAATGGTTGCTTTCAGAATAGTTTAACATAAACATACTTTGCTTTTCAAATAAAACTTATATTTAAAAGTAGTTTTTTTTTAGGGAATTTAAAAGTAGTTTTTAAATAACTGTTTTTTTTTTTTTTTGAAAATAATAACTGTTATTTTTTAAACTCTAATAAGTTAATTTAAAAATATCTTCTAACTATAGAAAAAATTTTCATAAACTATTATTGATTCTTATTATTTGAAAAGAGAGAATATTGTTACTCTATATATTTTAACTGTCAAAAGATTGAGAAGAAAAATTACTTGAAAAATAAAAGTAAATTTTAGTTCTTACTAATTTGATTTTTATTTTTTAAAATTATGATTTTGTTCGTGTAATTTTTATTCAATAACTTGTTATTATACCTTCCTAATCTAACTTTAAAGAGAACGTTTATTTCTAAAGTTTGAGGGCAAATTTTTTATAACATGGTTTACCACGTTATATATATTTTTGGGAGAATTGCTATTTCCCTTGTATTTTGGCCTAATGCACTATTTCATTCCTAACATTTGAAAAAATATTTATTCACCCCTGACATTTGCAATTCATGTACTATTTCATCCCTGACAGAGGGATTAATGAGTGTTAACTGTTGCAAATGTCAGGAATGAATAAATATTTTTTCAAATGTCATAGATGAAATAATGTATTAGGCTAACACAGGGGAAAATAGCAATTATCCCTATAATCATGTCATATTAAAAGATTTTTATATTAAAATAATTTATGATATTTTTATTTTTATGTCTATTCAATATTTGTAATTTATAAATATATCATATATATCAATTAATGTACTGAGCACAATGTATTATTATATTTTATTTTCAATTTTTTTATTTTTAGTGAAATTTTAATATTTATTTAATAATTTTGATAGTAAATTTCAAAATGGTCTTAAAAATTAAGTGATTTTAATTTTTTAATTTTTTACTTAGTATAATATATATTAAAAGTTATATTTTTTAATAAAAACAATAAATTATCTATATAAAATAGTTAAAAGTTAAGCATACACATTTTACCATCTAAGAAAAATAGTGCTGTGGTAATTTCATCCCTACCTATTTTGTAATTTTTTATTTTATTTTATTTTCAGTTCACAAAATATTAATGAGCATTAATGTTTTTTATTTTATGACTTCTTATATTTATAATTATATTTTAAATTTTTAAATTTTATTTTTTAATTCGCAACATATTAACCTATCTATATAAAATATATAAAAATTAAGGATACACATTTTAACACGTTGGACAAATTTTATCATAAGATATTTTTATTCCTAACTATAATTTTAAATTTTCATATTTTATTTTAGTTTTTAATATTTTATAACAATAAATAATTAAAATAATAAATCTAAAAGTTATAAAATAAATTCTTTCATGATTCGCTGATTATCTATATTTTATAACTTTTCATATTTTATTTATTATTATTATTTTTTATAATATTTACACATTTCATTATTAAATTTAATAAATAATATTTTATATAATCCGCACATGGTGCGGGCTCTAAACGAGTTAGAATTAATAACATAGAACAAACATTAGAAGATATTTTCCACAAAAATCAATATTGCGGCCAAATAATTGAAGATAAAAAAAAATATTGAATTCCATAAAAATAGTTTTCACAATACATCTTAATTTATTTATTAATCAGTAAAAATACATCTTAATAAATAAATAATATAAATAATATTAAAAATTTATAAACATTATTAATTTTGATGTATAATATATCAAAATAAAAATTTATTTTGCAAATAATTTTTCAATCAATATAATTTTAGATGTTTAAAATTAAAAAAGAATAAAAATTAATTTTATTGGTTAACTAATAAAAAATTATTTAGAGTATATATATATATATATAAACTTAATTTTAAAATTTTAAAATTTGTTAAGCCTACAAACTAATTTTTAGTGTTTTAATTTTTTAGAAATTTATTTAAATTTTTTAAAAACCTAAAAATTGTAGGAATTTTTTCAAAAATAACCAAAAATGGAAAAAAATTCAAAAATATGGTTGACTTTTTCTTTTTCAAAATTAAATTTTACGAACATTTTTTTCAAAAATACATACTCCTCGTGTCTATCAAATATGCTTTTCATTACTTTTTGCGTTATACTTCTTTTTTTTTTTTTTTAGCAAATCACACTTACCTCCCTGAGGTTAGGCATAATTAACATTTCAAAATCGAATATTCACTTCTCTGAATTTTTATATACCAACACTTGAGGACTTATGTTAGTTATTTTGCAAAAAAAAAAAAAAAAAAAAAAAAGCCCCGCTATGCCCTTGTTTTAATATGTGTCTTTTCTAACCTTATCACATCTAATCCCTAGCATTTACCCTTCTCCAATTTTTATATTTTTTTAAAAATTTTAAAAAAGTTAAAAAAAATTTATAGATATAAAAATTTTAGAATCAAGTAATATACATTTAGGAATAAACAATTAAAATTTTTATACATATAATAATTTTTTTAAAAATTTAAATTTATAAAAAATTTTAAAATTGTTTAACAAATTGTTGAGTGTATAGAAATTTTTTAATTCTTTTTATAAAATGTATATGGATTGATTGTAAAATTTTTAAATTTTTAAATATCTTTAGATCTATAAAAAAAATATTTTTAGATTTTTTTAAAATTTTTAATAAATATTATAAATAATTTTTATAAACTTAAAAATTTTTTAAAAATTTATAAATGTATATTTTAAAAGTAATTTCATCAATTCTCATTGTTATTTAAATATAAATTTTTGGGTAAATGCTGGAGATTATATGTAATAGTTAGACAAGACATATGTTAAAACAAGGGCATAACAATTATTTTTTAAGAAAAAAAAAAGCTAACAAAAGTTTTTAAATATTGGTATATAAAAATTTAGGGAGGTGAATATTCAATTTTGAAACAGGAGGTTTTGAAATGTTAATTATGCTTAACCTTAGGAAGGTAAATGTACTCTTTTTTTTTTAAGCATCATTACACTTTTTTTTTTATTTTGGTACCTTTGTTTTTAAACAAGTACTATTGTGATTTGTTAGGTGTGAATTTTTATTCAATATGGATATATGTTTTTATATGAACCATTAAATCCAATTTATTTAAAAATATTATCACAAGGAACAATAATTTTTTTGATTTGGGATTAAATAAAATATATATATAAAACAACCAAAACAATCGTTGAAACAACCAAATAAGATAACAAATAAGGTTTTAAATTTTTTTAACCAAAACAACAACCGAAACAACCAAAACAACTAAAAAAATAATAAACAATGCTTTAAATTTTTTCAAGCAAAATAACATCCGAAACAACCAAAAAAAAACAACACTTTAAATTTTTTCAACCAAAAGAACCAATAAAAAAAACCAAATAAAATAACAAACAACGCTTTAGATTTTTCAACCAAAACAACTACCGAAATAACCAAAACAACGCTCAAATAATCAATTTTTCACCAAAACAACCGCCAAAACAACCATTGAAACAACCAAATAAAATAACAAAACATGCTTTAGATTTTTTCAAGTCAATTCAATGTAAAAAGATTCAGAATAAAAATCCAATTAAAATAGAATCTGAACAAGAAGAAGAAGAGAACTCAAAAATAACCCAAATATTAACAACCAAAAATAATAAAAATTAACACATACCCATTACAATCTTTGATGATATGTGACATGTTGAGTTTCCAATAGGCAAAAATTTTTTTTTTTAAAAAGATGGAAAAGTTGAATTTTATAAGACCAAAGATGAAAATCTAATAGCAAAATCCTTAAGTTGAGTATGCTCTTTCTCAATAAAGACATGTAAAAATTCTTCTTAAACAAATTATTTTTTTATTATATATATATATACTAGAAAGTTTGCCCGCACTTCGCCGCGGGTATAGTACAGACCTCTAGTTTTTATTTAATATAGACATTACGTTTGTATTTATTATTTAATACATACATTAAGTTCATATTTTCAAAATTAATGTTTTATGCAAATTGTACATTTGAAAGAAAGGAAGAGCAAATACATAAAAATAAAAAAAAATAATGTCAATTTTTATCTTTATCTGGGTCATCAAGCCTGCAAGAAAAAGGAAAAATTAATTAAAATTATATTATTTTTAACAAAAAATTGGTGATAATTCTAAGAACAAACTACAAAATGGAAATAAAAATAACAATTATTTGGTGATTCTATTATATAATGGCCAAATTAAAAGATTTAAATTTATAATATTAAATTTGATAAAAAAATAAATATTAAGTTTTTTTGGTTGGATTGAAAAATTTTAAATAAGACATTTCATCAGCACATAGAATTTTTTATATTAAATTTATTAGTACACAATATTTTTGCTAAACATAATTTTCAACCATGACATAATATAAAAAAAAAGTAAAATAACAACTGATTCAATTCGTATTTTAAAAATAATTAAAAAAATAGCACTGGAAAAAAATAGTGTCTTATTATTTTTTATTGGGTTATTTGCAAAAAAAAACACGACCTTTGATGCTTTTTGCAATTTTAACCAAACGTTTCATTTTTGGCAAAATAAATCATGAACTTTTATTTTTTTGCAAGTCGAAACATGAAGCCAGGGTCCGGTGATCTGAGGCTTGTGTGTCAGGCTTCTTTTGGCTGAAGGGTCCATGTCAGCTCCACGTAGATACTCACCGTTTCAATCAAAAACTCAGCGTTTTAAGTAAAAAAAATTGCCTACAGCTGAATAACTCTCTCTCTCTTACCACACTTATTTCAAAACGGAAATCTTAAGCTCCCATTAAACACTGAACGTGAAAAACCTAATCTCCAAATTGAAAACCCACCCGAAATTTTCAGCTCAATATCAAGCTGAAAGAACATCTGTAATTAACCCAAAATTGAAGCTCACATTACCTACATAACTAAATCCGTTGTTTGTTAAAAAAAGGTTTGAAGATTGTGAGCTAGAAGATAAAAAATGCAGAGGTACAATTTACTTTTTTTATTTGAAAATGATGTGTGCTTGCTGTGGGGTCTTTATATGCACCCCACTTGTGTCGAATGAAAAGGATGGATGTTTGATAAAAGATTAAAAATGGTAGAAGTGGGCTCCCATTGTCCTATAAACAATGTGAGAATGACATTAGTGGGGCTAGGGTTTTCTAAA
>CATIWK010445729.1:0-14262 GCA_949634005.1 Mallotus japonicus
AAATTTTTAATTATAATATTCTTTGCTTATAAATGTTATCCATTTTTAAAAATTCACTGACAAAATTTTTTCATAGAACATCAAATTCACATGCAAAGCAACGCTCAAAAATGTTGACACCACAACCGGATGGTGGTACAGAGCATGCCCACAATGCAGAAGCAGTGTTCAAAGCTATAACGAACAGGTCTGGTGCAATAATTGTGGAGTCCTTCATGATCCTCCTATACACTGGTAATAAAATATTTTTTTAAAAAAACATATCTAATAATTATGTTAAAAAAATTTCTAACTTTTACTATTAATGTTTTTTAAATTTTAGGTATAAATTGAATACAACTGTTGAAGATGCAACTGGAACAGCATCTTTTTTAATTTTTGGACGATTAGCTGCCGATCTAATCGGATTACCTGCTAGCACACTAGCAAACAGCTACAAAGACCGCATGTCAGTGCCACCCCTGATGACACGTATTTATGGACTTAATAAAATTTTCCAAATTGTCATCAGCAATAAGATTGAAGATCCATACAATCTTTCTTTTAAGGTTGTCCACATATTTCCTGATGACTGTATGGGTACTCCGATAAAGCAACAAAAATTGAAAGACGATACTACATGTTCCACCTTGCTTCACAAGCCCATTTTTTCATCCTCTCGCGAATCATCAAAAAGAACCCTTGATTTCTCCAGCGGCGAGAGTAGCCACATTGATAATCCATCAAAAGACTCACATACTATTGAGGTTCTAGTTACTTCAATAACAGTTGGTCAACTACAGGTTGATTTACCTGCAGATAAATCACCTTTAAAAAAAATATGCACAAGGTTCGTTCGTATTCTTTATTCAAACATTTTTTTTTAAATAACAACCAAATTTTTCTAATGTAAAATAAATCTTCGCAGGTTTGATGAAGCAACAGAAAACCAACAGTGATCCTACCTTTTATGTCAGAAAAATAAAAAAACTTTAAATGTTTATTATAAATAATTTGCAGTTTCTTTTTTTTGCCCATTTATACTTATCAAACTTCTATGTAATGCATAATACTTAATCTATGTATGAATTTTATGTTATTACTTTTTCTTTTCACATTATCACGATCATTTAGGTATTTTATCATTGCCCGCAGCGTAGCACGGGTGAACTTCCTCGTATAAATATAAATTAGAAAATAGTAATAATATCGAGATTGCAATACTGTCGCCATCTTGTAATTAATACAAAAAACAGTGTCATTTGCCGTTATCCTGACTTCACTATAAATACCACTATTCAAAACTTTTATTTCATTTTACCATTAGAGAGGGAAGAAGAAATAGAAAAAGTAAATGGCGGGAAAAGAAGATTCTGAAACTGCTTCTGCTTCTTCGAGACCAAAAATGGAAGATTCTCGAGAGTCTCCTATGAATTGGCGAAAGCAGCTAGACGAAAATTTGAAACGGCTACATTCACTCCAGTTCGGCGTCGATTTAGCTCTGGAGAGGCACGACTTCTCTGCCGCTTATATCTTGGGGCTTCGTCTCCTCGGCTTCCTCGACTCGCATTCTCTCACCGATACCGATGAGGCACTCATTCGACCTATCCGCCGCCAAGCCGTCTCCAAGCTCGATACAGCTCGCCAATCCCTCATTCCTGATTCCGATCGGTATATAATAGTACATAAACAACATCTTTACTTTGTTGTTTAATTTGCTATCCTATTTATTTCTCGCTTGGACTGAATTGTTAGATTCTTTTTATAGGTTTTGGTATGTGAATTTTCCTGGATGAACTGGTAATTAATTAAACTTGGTTTTAGAGTTGTTTTAATTATTTGGACTAAAAAATTAGGCATTGTTTGTATCATTTTCAATTGAATTCTTGCAAAATCATATCATTTTTGCCTTGATTTTATTTCTTTCACAATGTTTTTGCTTAAGCTTAATCAATCAAATCTGATCAATAATTACTTTTCCAAAAGTGAGACTTGACTAAATCGAATTCATCTCGATTAAATTCTTGTATTTTTAGACTTTCCAAATGCTATGTGATTAGAAACCTAGACGTGGTGGTCATATAACCTATACAATAATTTCATTGCAAATTTGTACATTTGATTGAGTCTGCAAAGCTGTCTGACATAAATTGATGGGAATAGAAGATTTTGCTAAAATTAGAGCCGAAATTTTGCAAGAATTGTTTAAAGAAGAAGATTTCAGAAAGAATTTTATCGTCAATTATTTCCAAAATGAGAAAGATATGCTATTGAGATTCTATTGTTTCTTTATACTGTAAAAATTTGATTCCTATAGCTCGGTGCAATTTTTGCAAGGTTCTCTAAGTTAATATCCATGAAAGTTTGGTCCCTGTGTTGGTTAAAGTCCTGACTTTCTGATGTTGCAAATTTTGTGTTCCATTTATGTTTAGGCGAGCCTTTGAACAGGCAGGCAGAGCTCCTGGCCATGTTTTTAGCAAAAAGGGAGATTCTGACATTGAGAAGCTTAAGCAGTCCAAGTACTTGCATGGTCTTCTTCAGAAATATAACATACGGCTTTTGAATGGAATGGTATGGAGTGAAACATATTGGCTTTTGCAAGTACTGCAGTTAAAATTTTGGATTTCCCTCTTAGTAAATTTTCACTTTTCTGGTTAGTTGTTTTCCGAAATATATTGCTTAGGATAGCGCTCTGTTGTTTTAATTCTGATCAAGGTGTATATTATCTGCACCATAATGCAACCTAAGATATGATCTTCTAAAATGATTGGATGTATTATCCGAAAATATTATTCTCAGGGAGACCAACAGGACAGGAAGGAAAAGTTTAACTGCAAGGCATCGAAGGTTATAACACAGGCAAAGTTGACATCCTTGTATGGGAACAGCTTCATAAAGGAAAATACTGGTTTAGACAAGAGTTCCTTGAACTTCAAAAGCAAAGTTTCTGATGACTGCATGATTGTTGAACGCATTCATTCATCTCAAAGCCATTCTAAAGTTCATGGTGCATCTACTGAAGAAGAAAGAGGATATGGAAATAGATCAAAACGTTCACACGATGAAATCCGTAGCCCCAAAATTGATATTGCAGAGTCACCATCAAGCAACGAAGAAGCTAATGCAGATACTTCTAGCAATGGATTCGTAACTGCACGGGCAAAACTGGTATATATTCAGTTCTCAAAGATGCAAATCGGAAAGAAACCAAGGATTATCCTTTGTATCCACTATGCACAATATATAACCTACTATGCATGCACAATGTTCATTCTTTGTATCCACTCTTATTACTGTGCATATTATATGTATGTTTACATCTAAGCAGAAACTAGTCAGACTCACTGGAATTATATAGTGAACATTTATATTATCTATGTGAGGTTACTGCTTTGTAATAGTCCTTCAGTTTTCTTTGTCTTGGTTTTCAGTATTATTGGTTGTTTGTTAAAACGACTGAATGCAGTGTGAATGGTATCTATATAACCTATGCACAATATAAAAGCAAGGATATAATGTAATGTGTAACATTTAGGATGCTGTTGGTTGGATATTGAGTTGTTCTAGAGGGAGAAATGAGGTTTACTTATCATCTTTCAGGCTAGAATAGATGCTCAGTCATATATACATGTCTGAGGGTTTGTTTAAGAGAATAGATAAAATGTCAGGTCTTAGTTCAGAGTAATTGCCAAAATAGTCTTCTGCTGGAAATATCTCTGGATTATTTATTTAAAATACTAGCATTTATTATTTATGCATTTCCTGTGTTTTCATATGAATGAAGTATATTTTCTACAATTGATACAGGAAATGGATGCAAGGCAAAAACGAGGGATGATGGGGTCTCCCAATGCATCTGTCTCCCCTCAATGTGATAATACAAACAGGGGTTATGGGGTGAGATCGTATGGTTTTTCACGACGTGGCATTCGTGGTAACTTCGTGCCTCCCATAAAATCCAATGGAGGGAACAGTGGAAATATGACCACACGAGTAGCAGGGAAAGGTGATGATGCATATGATGACTCGACAAGGAGATGGTAAGTTGCTTTATAATTTTCATGTCAGAAATATAGTTAATTTTTTCAAAGATTTCATGCCATTAGGTCTACATTAATTGAATTATTTGATGGAAGAACATCTTAGCATGTCCTCTAGGTCTAGACAAAATTTTATAAAAGTAAAGGTTTTGCATTCAATACAGTGTCATTATGGGGCTGATAACTGAAGCTCACAATTGACTCCTACAATGGTTGGTTGGTTACCTACGACCAAATTATACCATATCCTCTTCTATTAAGATGTAATGCAAAAATAACAAAGAAAATGTTTACTTACTTGCCATAGTGGACTGAGCTAATGCTAGATAATGTAGAGATGATGCTTTTAATACCTGTAACCCCTCCTCTTCTCTTTCTCCTTCTAGTTCTGGAGTGGTATTAACTGGTGGATAAGCATGATACGTGGTATTGCCCTAACTGGTTTTATGTTGTCTTAGTTTGGAGATGCTATGCGGTCCTGATGGTGAGCTTCCTGAAAAATTGAGGAATTTGGAACCCCGACTTCTTGAGCATGTTAGTAATGAGATAATGAGTCGGGATCCTAACGTTCGTTGGGAAGATATTGGTATAACAAAATCTTCCCACAGCATCTTATTTCATTCCAATTACCAGTGCAATTTCCTGTGGTTGATCTTCTAAATATACTTGCTTGCAAAACATGTTGCTGTTGCAGCTGGCTTGGAGCATGCCAAAAAATGTGTGACAGAAATGGTTGTATGGCCTTTATTACGACCTGACATTTTTAAAGGTTGTCGTTCACCAGGGAGAGGTCTTCTTCTTTTTGGTCCACCGGTATGTCCTGAATGCAAATAAATTATGCAACTCATTGCTTTTACTATTATTTTATTTCAGTTGGTCCTGTGTTTAGGGAACTGGAAAAACAATGATCGGAAAAGCTATTGCTGGAGAGGCAAAAGCAACCTTCTTCTACATATCTGCCAGCTCATTAACTAGCAAATGGGTACGTCTGTATATACCAGTTTTTCCATTTTCTATGGTGGTTCACCATTTGAATTGGTAGTTTCTGTTCCCACCCCCATTGGTTATATTTAAAACACTTGAGTTAGACCGTAGAATATCTAATTAGGTTATGTATCTGAAATTCCTGCATATTTCCTGTAGAAATACTCTTTGAAATTACTTTTACTTCTGTTTTTTAAGTGCTGTAAAAGAAAATTAATTTATAAAAAGGGAAGGGCTTCAGTTTGCTTCAGATCCAGATTAAAGTACCTTAAAGAGATTTTAACAAAATTTTTAGGGTTTCCCTTTTAATTTTTTGGCCTAAAAAACAACAGTTATACTGCTAATAGCGAATACTTATCTCTCTTTCATTAGCAAAGGCATTGCAGACAATTGCATTCATCATTTACGTTTTTCCAACTTTACTCCAGCTTGACAATGGCTCCATCCTCTCTCTTCCAGTTCAACTCTGCTTAATATTTAGATATGCATGTTAACTTCTGAATATTTTTACTTTTGGGAGTGTAGATTGATCAGGGTTAAAATTTAGCTAATGGTCCTGTTTAGACTTGCCAGCTGCGGGAATTCACCCATTATTATGAATTCCTACGACTTAGACTCCATCTCCATGCCACTTGTTTACATATTTTACCCTAACTGTTTATGTAATGTAATTTTACTAGGAAGATAAAAATAGGAGAAAACGATACGGATCATTTCACTTTGTATATTGTTTGTTACTGTAACGTGCGTTGGATGAATGCCTGCTAACTTTTTAACTCATTAATTTGTGAGTGTAGATTGGTGAAGGTGAAAAGTTAGTGAGGGCCCTGTTTGGAGTAGCCAGTTGTCGTCAGCCAGCTGTAATTTTTGTTGATGAAATAGATTCACTGCTATCCCAGGTAAAACATGAATTTGCAGTTTTTATAAACGTTGCAGGCACTTTTCAAAGAGCACCTTAATTATATATGATGGAGGATCAATTTAAAATTTTAAAATCAATTTATTTTTTAGGATTTTCTAATTTTGATGAAGTGTCTGATTAGAGGATTTTGATGCTATACAAGATTTTCTTGATGAAATTAGGATATTTACTAATTTTGGGTAATTACATTATTGAAAATTTATGTTTGTTGATTTCCTGTTTCACAATGGTTTATCACATATCCTGTATGTTGTTTAAAGTGCAGCATGGCTTCAAGGTTTAGATTTGAAAATCATGTGATTTTGTTTTCTTGTTTTCTTCTTTTGGCTCCTTCCCTTCTCTTCATTTTCTTTGCCCTTATTTGTTTAGACCGCTACCAGAGGTTGCTTGTTTCCAGTGATACATATTTTCCTTATCCTTGGATGTTGCTTCCCATCTACATGCATGGTCACCACATCCATTGCCGGTGCTTTGGATTTCTTTGTACATGAATCATTAACCTTTCCTTGTACGTAGGATGTTAAACTTAAAATTTATGTTGCAGCGTAAGTCAGAAGGTGAACACGAATCAAGTAGACGACTCAAAACACAGTTCCTGATTGAAATGGAAGGCTTTGATAGTGGCTGTGAGCAAATTTTACTCATAGGTAATAGCTGAAGCCCTAAATTCAATTATCCTGCAATCCTCTCTATTTCTCTTTTTCTCTCCCCTCTTGGTGTGCTATACTTATACTTGCCAGAGGTTCTCCTCTGTTTAGTACTATAGTGTATTTTAGATGTATTACCTGAAGGATTTGAAGTTGTGAATAGTTTGGAAAAACAACTTGAGCTGTCAACATTCTCTTATTTTTACATCACAAACTTTGCATTTGGGTTCAGTGGCGAGAACATCTATGACACTATAGAAAAAAAATGGCGTGTGCTTTTTATCATATTTTAACTTTTGATCTGCATTTCTTGTTCATGAGGCAATGTACAAGAACAAGTTAAACTGGCCTTAATTGCATCACTCTTGCTTTTCGAACCCATTCTAATCTCTTGTTACTTCAGTAGTTTTTCTTTTTTTTGGATGAATTGATTTGCTTTGAAATTCAATATTTTTTTGGGTCCTGTACTTTTATATTATGCAAAGTTATATAGCAATATTATTGTCATTTAATAGATGGATGTGTGATCCAGGAGCAACAAATCGACCCCAAGAACTTGATGAAGCAGCCCGAAGGCGACTTACCAAAAGACTTTATATACCTTTGCCTTCATCAGGTGCAAAACTCAACACCATTGATTTTGCAGATTCTTAACTTCAATAATTTAGCGAAGTAGCTAATTTTCTCTTATTGGGATAAAAAGAAGCAAGAGCCTGGATTGTACGTAATCTTCTAGAGAAGGATGGTCTATTTAAGCTGACAAAGGAAGAAATTGATAGCATATGCAATCTGACTGAAGGTACCTTGTCCATACATTTCAGAATTAAATGCAAAAGTTTTCTTCTTGATAGTCTGAAGTGCATTATTTTACCTGATTCTTCTTGTCAACCTGAAATCATTTTTCTGAAGTTTTTCCTGGCATGGAATTTTGATTTTTGTAGGATACTCAGGATCAGACATGAAAAACTTGGTGAAGGATGCATCTATGGGCCCATTGAGAGAAGCTCTTAAACAAGGTACAGAAATTACAAAGCTGAAAAAGGAAGATATGAGACCAGTTACCTTTCAGGTAACAATCCAGGGCACTCATAATTTTACCTGCTTAACTCACATGATTATAAATAGTAGAATTGTTGATATTGGAATTGTTTTGCTGTCTACATATAGGACTTTGAAATGGCTTTGCAAGAAGTGAGGCCTTCTGTTTCTTTGAGTGAACTAGTCACATATGATGAATGGAACAAGCAATTCGGAAGCTTATCACTCTAGTATATATGGTCTCATCACTATCAGGTGAAAAAAAAAAAAAAAAACAAAATTCCTGTGACATTTGTTAAAACTATTTACAATACATGTAAAATGTATTTTCACGCACAAGATTGTGTTGCTATGACACTGATTTTTTGTCTTTTTGCAAAGCAAGAGATCAAGCTATTGTTGCAACGAAAGCAGGTGAGGAAGCTTTGACCTTTATATATATGTGTATGCTATTCTAGAAGTTGGGAAAAAAAAATAAAAAAAGAGAAGTGAGTGCTTGACCACGACTTTAAAATGTAAACTGTTGATTAATTTTCCTGAGCATTTCATTACCCCTTTAAAATATCTACAGCATGTGAAATAATCGTTCCACTTACGCATGTGCCTCTGACCATATCTTTTTTTTCTAAAAAAAAATAATATAAGCTTTGATTATATCCTAACATTTCACAAGCACAACCCTTTTTCCTCCAGTCCAGCAAGTGATAAATCGTAGTATCTAATATCCTTGTTTTTTTTTTATCCATTGGAAATGATGATGAATAATTTTGATGATTATGATTAGCGGTGTTAGTCAATGTATGAACATATATATTTTTAGTATTTGATGATGAATGCAGTATAATATATAAACTTTTTCTCTACTCGTGTTTATTTTACATGTCTATTAATAATGACATGTTACACCTTCCATCAACTCTAAAATATGTTTGAATCACTTTATTTTAATTAGAGTCAGCCTTACTTATCTTCAATCCTCTTTCGGACTACTACTTTTAATCCGCCGGCCATGTGAGCCGTCAACCGTGGCACGAAGACCGGTTTGTCTGAACTAACAGGTCTGATTTCAAACTCTCTGAGAATAGAAGCCATCACGTATTTCATCTGAATGAAGGCCATTTCCTTCCCCAGGCACACCCTTGGACCAGCTTGAAATATTGGGAATTCGAAAGGGCTTATTTTCTTCAATGACCTCTTTCCCGGTTCAAGAAACCATCTGTCTGGCCTGAAATCTAGCCAGTCCTTTCCCCATAATGCTTCCATTCTCCCCATCCCATATGGGAAGTAGGTCACTCTATCGCCTGCTCGGACGGATGTTTTATCCGGCAATAAGTCGTTGACAAGGGCATGCTTTGAGTCCCAGGCGACAGGGGGATAGAGTCTCATTGACTCGCAGAGGCATGCCTTTAACAATTTTAACTCCTTCAGTGAATCATAATCTAGCTTTTTTTGAGTCCTAGATTTTGTCTCTTTCACTACCTCTTGCTCTATATCTGAATAGCAGGAGAGCAACCAAAAAAGCCATGTCATTGCGGCTGAAGTTGTGTCCCTTCCTGCCATGATAAAACTTATCACCATGTCTCTTATCACCCTCTCCTCATGGCCAGCGAATATAAGCCGAGAAAGAAAATCTTCCCAGTCATTTTCTCCTCTTTCTTCCATCATCTTCTTCCTGTTGACAATAATCTCGCCAACACATCGATGAACTTCTTCAACAGCATCCTTAAGTTTTTTTTCAGATCCGATACCAAGCCATCTCTTGATCTTCCAGACTACAAATAAAGGCGCAGCTGCCCTCCTTGCGCATATATCTGATGCCATGTCGAAAGCTCTTGCAAGAGGTGGAGTAGGTAGAGATGGATCTAAACTACATCTATCGACTCCTAGCGATACCTTACATACCATGTTGAATGCGAGCCGTCTTAGCAGCTCTTGCAGGTCCACCACCTCTTTTCTTGCTGCCAATGATTCGAAAACCGGCAGCAAGCCTTTATCTACCTCCCCTTCCAATGTGATCATGAAGAATTCTCGCAGCGACTTTGCTGTGAACTCATGGCTAGCTAGCTTGCGTTGTGTATGCCAAAGCTCACCGTCAACATTGAATATGCCATAGCCCAGAAAATCCCCAAGAATTTCCGTAAAAGGCTTGCCCTTGGGGAAGTTAACAAAGTTGGTTTTGAGCATATACTCGACATTTTCAGGGTTAGCAGTGACTACAGTTCTACGTGCACCGAGCCTCTTTACAACAATGGTATTGGTTGGTGATTCTGCAAGCAGTTGTGTATACCAATCTAAGAGACGTGTCTGGTTTTTGTAGAATGAAATTAAGCATCCGATTATAGGATAGGTTGGCGGGCCGTGGCCGGAAACTTGCCAGAATTTGCATAAGAATACGTGGAGCAAATAGAGCAAAGTCATATATAACAACAGAAGGAGAGATAGGGATTGCCATGGCAAGAGGGACATGAAAGTTGCCATCTTGACATGCAGAAAGGAGAAATGGTAGAATGTTATGACCTTTTGTCTATAGTCAATTCAATTGCATTACCAATATAATCAAAACTTCTTTAAGCCCTTGTAAGGTGTGAACTAAATATGTTTATTATTAATCATCGTTTTACTATTATAGTTTTAGAAGTCGGTGAAGTTTATATTTGGAATTAACAACATAATTTCT
Organism: Mallotus japonicus; assembly: GCA_949634005.1. Lineage (NCBI taxonomy): Eukaryota > Viridiplantae > Streptophyta > Magnoliopsida > Malpighiales > Euphorbiaceae > Mallotus > Mallotus japonicus. Next base: position 10,288 of record CATIWK010445729.1, read on the forward strand.
GATAACTTATATCGTTCATTTTTTTAAAAAAAATTCAATGTTGGATAGTCTTATATGAGGTAATGCTATATACGTGTCTACGTAGTAGCGTTTAATTTCTTAACCAGCTTTTTATTAAAAAATAAAAATAATGATAAATAAGAGAGTCTAATTGTCTTGGAGAGAGAAGACCAATTAAAAAAACAAGTTTTTGGAAAAAAAAAAATTGTTCTTTTCTTTTCTTTCAATCACATGTTCAATATATTTTTTAAATTATCTTTAGATGGGTAGATTTGAGGTCCATTGGTGTAAAATATCTAAACTTTGGTGAATTTTTGGAATTTTATTTTACTTTTTTTAATTTTGATAAAAATATATCGATTTAGTAAATGTTTGACAATTTTAGCACAAATTTTTTTTATTAAAATTGAATTAAAATGCTGACTTGATATATTAAATGTTAATATTCTATTAGTATAAAAATTGAAACGTTTGAAATTTTTGACAATTTTATTTCAACTTTTAAATTTTAATTAAATATTTTAATTTAGTCAACTTATTAATACAATTAATTAATTATTTAAAATAAAATAAAATACAGAAACAATAATAAAAGAATTAAATTTACTATTAAAAATTTATTAAATTCATAAATAATTTTCACCATAATAATTTTAAAATTAAATTTTTTAATATAAAAATTATTATTTTAGATAATTTTTAATTTATAATTATTTCATAATTATATATTTTAGAGTAGTTAAAATATCTAACTTTAAAATGTAAAGAAAATTTATCATATATATGTACACAGTACATGCATGCATGCACACATATATATAATTTTTAAAAATTTATCAAAATAATTGTCAATTATAAATTTAAAATTTTATTATATGTACATTTAATTTTTAATTATCGTATCAACACCTTTTATTTAATTTTGATTAAATGATTTTAAATTAAAATATTTTTTAAAATTAAAAATGGAATAAATTTGTCAAAAATTGCAAACATTTGAAATTTTATATTCATCATTTATGAATTTTACAATATAAAAGGTAAAATTGATATTTTATAAAAGTTATGTCAGTATCTTTTGTTTGATTTTGACCAAATACCTATTTGTGCTAAAATTATCAAAGATCGATGAAATTGGAACATTTTTACCAACATTAAAAAGTTGAGGTAAAATTGTAAAATTTTCAAACGTTTGAATATTTTATACTAATAGGTTTAGATTTGAAAATATTGCAAAAAAATAACACAATAAACAAGAGTAAAGAGAACATAGAAGAGAAAGAGATACAAAGATTTAACGAGGTTCGACAATTTGCCTTTGTCCTTGGGAGCGAGCGGTTGGAGCATGTTTTATTAACTGTAAACTAAGGGTTACAAAATACATAATATATGAATATATAAGCTGTATGGTACAAACTACAAAATTACCCTTGAACCGTGGGGGCGTTGCCCCCGCAATCCCAACCCATCTAACCATAACCCCACTAATAGTCGAGAAACTCCCCCAAAGGATGCCCCTACATCTATCCCCTTATTGCTATATATATGAGCCATATACAATAATCTCCACCTTGGCAAATATCAAGTCCCATAGGAAATAAAATCCTGAAGTTTCTCTCATACCAAATGGGTTAGGGTAAACATGCTTGTTTAGCATCTGGAAATATTTAACAAGTCCAAGCAATGCTTGAAATTGTCATTAGTAACTGTCCTTGTCAACATATCAGCTGCATTCTTAGAAGTGTGAATCTTTTATAGCAATATCTGACCAGATGAAATCAACTCCCTGAACTTATGAAACCTCACATCAATATGCTTAGTCCTAGCATGATACACCTGATTCTTCGCTAAATAAATGGCACTCTGACTATCACAATGCAACTGAACTCCACCTTGCTCAATACCTAATTCCTTCACTAGCCTTGTAAGCCATAGAGCTTCCGTAGCTGCTTCAGTTACTGCTTTATACTCTGCTTCAGTTGTAGATAATGCCACTATAGATTGAACTGTTAATTTCCAACAAATAGGCCCTCCTGCAAGAGTAAATGCATATCATGTTGTAGACCTCCTATTATGTAAATCACTAGCATAGTCTGGATCCACATATCCCATAATCGAAGGATCACTTGGCTGACTACCAAACATGATGCTATAACCTGTTGTGCCTCTCGGAATATCCATTTGACTGCTTCTTAATGCTGCCTACCCAGTTTTGACATAAACTTATTGACTTGACTAACAGCATGAGCCAAATCTAGTCTAGTGCAAACCATTGCATAAATTAAGCTACCAACTGCACTAACATATGGTACCTTTGCCATGTCTTCAATTTCTCTATCTGACTTTGGGCACTGAGTTGAGGAAAGCTTAAAATGATTTGCCAATGTATTACTTATTGGTTTAGCACTGCTCATTTTTAAATTTGTCTAACACATTCTTAATATAGCTTTGCTGAGATAATCACAGTTTTCTAGAGCCCCTATCCCTGTGAATCTCCATTTGAAGAATTTTCTTTACGGCACCTAAATCCTTCATGTCAAATTTTTTCCCTAACAATGCTTTCAACTCAATAACATCATGCAAATTCTTAGCAGCAATTAGCATATCATCAATATACAGTAACAAAAAAATAAAAGAACCATCATCAAGGCTCTTAACATAAACACAACAGTCATACTCACATCGCCTGTAGCTAATCTGAATCATGTAAGAGTCAAATCGCTTATACTATTGCCTTGGAGACTGCTTCAACCCATACAACAATCTTTTCTTTTTACATACTAGATGTTCCTGCCCAGGTTGGGTGAACCCTTCTGGCTGCTCCTCTAGATCACCATAAAGAAAAGTTGTCTTCACATTCATTTGCTCTAAGTGCATATCCCAGCTAGCTACCAATGCTAACACTACCCTAATAGAAGTATGTCTAACCACAGGAGAGAAAATCTCATCAATTAATCCCCTTCTGTTGTGAGTACCCTTTTGCCACTAGCTGAGCCTTGAACTTTTCCCTTTCTTTTTCTAATAATATTGGTTTCTTCTTATAGATCCATTTGCACCCTATAGCCTTCTTTTTCTTAGGTAGTTGAGCAAGCTCCGATGTCTGATTTTTATGCAAAGACTCCATTTCCTCTACCATAGTACTTATCCACCTGTCTTTCTCATCTCTAAGTATAGCCTTTTGAAAAGTTGATGGATCTCCGCTGCTAACAAGTAGAGCTAAGGAAGCCAAATCTTCATACCCAAACCTGTTTGGAGGCTTAATGGTGCGTCTCTGTCTATCTCTAGCTAGATTATAATCCTGCTCTTCACTTGAATTAGAACTTCTAGCCCTTGAACTTGAACTTTCACCCCTTTCATTGTCTAGGACTTGGGGTTCTAAGTTCACTTGCACTACCTTTGAGCTGGAACTGTTATCTTCAACTGCTGACATGTCGCTACTGTAACATGGACTACTTATCAAATACTACATCCTTGTTGATCACCACCTTCTTTGACACTGGATTCCAAAACTTGTATCCTTTTACACCTTTCACATAGCCTAAGAAAATACACTTTTTCGCTCCGTTCCTTGCTTACGCTTAGTTGCTTTGCTTCGCTGCGCTACGCTCCAACATCTGTCCATTTACTGTTATATATGAACCATACACAACCAAAAAAGATTCCAAATTATATAATTTATTGAAACTCAAGTGTTTTTATAAATTTGAAATATTAAATTAATAACAAATATATATACATATATAGGAGGTGCTGAAAGAAAATACAGACTGATAATTATAATGATATTTAAAAAAAACAGGAAGAAAATTGAAAGAGTTGACCTAAATTTATAATAAGTTGTGTTGGATTAATAATTCCAAATTAAAATATGAAATGATTTTTTTTGCTCGTGAATCTTTTTCAACCTTTTTTATGTAATTACAAGTTGAACCAAAATATAATATAAAGGGACGATGTCATCATTCTTAGAGTTAA
>CATIWK010445820.1:0-11442 GCA_949634005.1 Mallotus japonicus
TTACAAGTTTCATAGATTCTGACTTTTAGTCAGATATTGACGATATAAAGTATATCTCTAGGTTTGTCTTCATCTGTAATGGAGGTGCAGTCAGCTGGAAGAGTTCCAAGCAAAGTATCATTACTGATTCCACTACAGAGGCCGAGCATATAGCCGTATCAGATGCTGTTAAGAAAGCTATTTGGATTTGAAAATTTGTCATTGAACTAGGAGTTTTTCCTTCCATGGAGTCGGCAGTTCCTCTCTTCTGCAACAATAATGTAGCCATCATTTTGGCAAACGAACCGAGGTCTCACCAAAAGTCCAAACACATAGAAAGGTGCTATCATATTATTAGAGAACTTGTTAGGAAGGACAACGTGCTCATGCAAGAGGTAGCTTCACCTGACAATGTGGTTGATCCATTGACTAAGGTGCTCACCTAGCTACAGTTAAATCGACATCTTGAGAAGATGGGTCTTAGATATTATAGTGAATGGCACTAGTGCATGTGGGAGATTGTTAGCATAAATCTGCCCTAATGCCATTTTTTGTAATAAAAATGACTTGTACATTTATCCCTATAACAATAAAATATTCATTTAAATAAAGTATTTGTTTATTTGATATTTACCCATTAGCATTATATTAAAAGAGTTTATTATCAAGAGTTGATAATATGAGTGACAAATTCTTTTAGTACATATGCTATAAAATGTTCATAGTCGTTAGATTAATATATGGGTAGTGTTAATCTTTAGACTATCACATCTGTCTATTTTTCTTGATCGGTATGTGATATTGATAGTGGGAGGTAGTGAGTCTCAAACTACTTGATATAAGATATCAAAATAGACATGTGGATACTCATGTGATGAGTGGATCAAACTGTGACGTAAGATAAGTGATTGCATAGAAATTCACTATTGTCAACCATCACTATCTTGGATATAATAGTGCATATGGTCCTTTGATCTGAGGCGACATGGTCATCCACATATGGTTTGTTAGGGTTTGTTACCTCTTACATACCTGTGCTAGCCATGTATAGGTATATGGCGTGTGGTGGCTCTAGTTGGTTATGTGTAGGGATGAGTGATTGGCCAAGATGGAATTCATTACCTAGAGTAAACCGGGATAAGATCCTATGTTATCTAAGTTATTCTCGATGAATAAGTACCTGGCCAGGTTAAACTTGGCTTATTCGAAAAGATTTTTGGTGCTAGAAAGAGTTTTTAGTATATGTCATGTTTTATCAAGAATTGAACTGAAGATGAGGTCATATGATTGAGGCAATTAGAGTTTAACTAGACCATAACTCTAGCCAATGTCAATCTTGTAATGAAAGGACATTGAGTGCACGGTAATTATGTTCTATGGTTCTTGTAAATCTACAGTTAGCATTCATTTCCACTTGGGTAGTAGTGACATCTATGCTGGGGGTCATTCACGACTTATGGGAACTAAATATGATTAATTGGGATTTTCACATTTAGCTTGGAAAGAGTTTCCTATAATATTAAGAGTTAATATTATTTCCCATTTCCATTTGGACTTGAACCTAGTAAGTCACACACACAAGAGTATCACCGACAATGATAACTATTAATTTAATTATTAATTACAGTGTTTAATTAATTAATTAAATTAACTAAATTGGATTTACGCTTGTGCGGGGATCTAGCATATCTCAAAATCTAATTCAAAGGTTAGGACTATTAATTATTAATTTGGACTTAATTTAGTATGTGGTATTAAGTTTAAGGACCAAATTGATATTTTTCACCAATACTAGTTTAGATGTGGGCCATGAGATGGGCCCTATACATGTAGTTTAATGGATGATGTATGAGCTTGGATAATTATGTATATTAGTGAGGTGGGCCTGATTTAAGTGTTAAATAAAGCCCATAAATATAATTTAGTTGATGTTGTAGAGATGGGCCCATTTAAAAGTTAAATGAGCCCAACTAGTTAAGCCTACCTTCTAATGTAGGTGCCATCTAAGCATATGATATGGAGGCCACTTAGGCACATGCTTTCCATGCAATGTGATTGCATGGCGGACACCATGGCAAGGTGTCATAAGCATGCACCATTGGTTAGTGATCAATCTCTACACGTATGAGATTGCTTATTTTACACTCAAAGTGAAAATGTAAGTACATACATGAGATGGCTTATCCTACACTCAAACTTTAGTTAGTGGAGGATCTCTACACATGCAAATTAGTCTCTCACATATACACTAAGTTAGTGGAAGTTCTCTACACACTTGAGACTATCACTTACCTTTTCCATTAGAGAGAAAACAAAAGAGAGAGTGCTCAAGAGTTGAGTCTTTTTCTTCTTCTTCTTCTTTCTTCTAAGTATTGTGAGTGTATGAGTGAGTGATACAAGAGTTTTATTTCTTCATTAGTCCATTATCATCATCCTTTGTGCAAGACTTGTGCAAAATCACTTTTATTTGGATTTCCATTCTCTACCTTAGCCTCTCAACCATAATTTTCTTTTTATTTATTTTAAGAATTCTTCTCATAATAATTTTTATTCTTATTTTTTTTGATATTATCTTGATTTTCCTTTTATTTCATTTTTTAAAGAATTTTATTTCCTTTTCTTTACTCAATTTAATTGCTTATTTTAATTATTATTATTATTTAATGTCCTTTTGTTACATTCAAAATTGCTTTTATTATATTTTGTGAATATATGTTTCTTGCTTGATATGTTGCATTTTGTGTGTTCACTCATAATGTTGGAATTCAACCAAAGTCTCAAAATCAATTGTTCTTATTTTGCTCAAAATTATTTGTGATGATTGTTGGGATGATAATGAGGCAATAATTGGTGAAGTGCATTCAATTTATCCAAGGTACAAGATTTACATCTTGAAGTCTAATTTGATGAATTATACACATCATAAATTAAAGGCTCTAATTTGACCAATTAATCACCATAAATTTTACCTTTTTAGTACTTTTTAACTTCCATTTTCTATTTATTCATTTAAGAAATATTATTTAGTTTTAATCCTTTTGTTTATCTTTTCAAATATTTCCCTTTTATTCTTTTTATGAATTTTTCAAGTCATTTTTCATTGTAAATATAATTTTTCTTTAAAATAATGGCCCCATATATCGAAAAATAAGAATAATATGAAAGAGGAGGAGCCTACTTAAGTGTTTGCCTCTCTAATCTCTACTCTTTTTATTTTTATTATTTTTGCTGTTAAATTTCATTTTTCATTTGACATAATTTGGATGGCATGCTTAGAAATTCTCATGACATATGTGTTTAATTTGCTATGATTGTGTGCTATTATTACCATGACATGTAAATAAGCCATAATTAGTATATCTTCTTTACTGTGCATGTGCATCATAATATTTACCATGTGTGATATAGAAAGCCATGCTATTTTTTATTTATTATAATTAATATGTTCATGCATTATGTTATGTCCATGTATCATTTTATTTCATAATGTTATTATGTGCTTGTGTGAAATATATATTGTGCTTGCATTTGTGTGTAATGGTTGATCCAAAATAGTACATATTTCTTGGAAGCATTTTATTAAACTAGTAAGGTCAGCCCTACTCAGCATCTAAGCAGTATGGAGATGCCTATAAATAAATGAGTATGCTCTTATTGACATCACATCTGATCGTAATGCTTTATCCTATAGGCAAATTTTGGTTCCAAGCAAAGGATCCGAGTTCACCTAGTCCTTAACTAGACAATTTCTCGGGTGATACCGAGTGGCAACTCCTATTTCTCCAGGCTGGGTGAAGGGTTGTAAGAGCACTTGTGCTATCCCTAAGCTCTTCCAATACTCCCCTTTCATTCCCTCAATTTTCCCATAATAAGAAAAAAGGGATTGTGATCCAAATACTGTTGAGTCAGACCCGTTGGAGTCAACAATAGGCATACAAGAGATCAGCAAAATAATTATGCAAGAAAAATAAAAAAAAACAAGAAAATTAAATAGCTACGACTTTTACCAGCATCACCCTTTTTGTATCTTTAGATTTGAGGAATGAGATATTTTGGTTATATCTTGAATCATTTATTTAAAACAAGTTGAAATTTAGTTTTATTTTAAATAAAAGAAAAGCATGAAAATAAACCTTAAAAATAAAGTAAAAACCATGAAGAAAAAAATGAAAAATGAACTTTGAAATAAATGGTTTGAAAAGAAAATTTAATTAAATTTGATCAATTGATTAAAAACAATATGTATAAAAATGAGGATTTCGAAATTTAAAAGGTGTTGATTGAAATCATGAAGATTAAGAACCAAATAAGGTCATTTTTTTATATTGATTACTTAAAAATATTGATGCCCTTAACTTGTCATCACAAGCAAAGTTTTGTTCCTTAAGTGGATTAATCTCATTCAATAAGTTATTGCTTTTTTATATTCTAAGCAACCAACATCATTCTAAATCAAGATAAAAAAGGAACGATGTTAAAAGTTGGTTTTAAATCAAATTAGGGGAAATGAATAGTAAATATAAGATTGAAAGATTTGAAAGTAAAATTATAAGATGAAAATAAAAGTATATAAAGCACACTCACATGATAATGAAACATAAACACATATATTATATTCATAGATATAGCTAATATATAAGTATAGATATAGATATAAATTATGATTAAGAGCTTGATCTTGATAGATACAAACAATATATGTAGTAAGCAATATGTTAGCAGAGCTTCACATTTAGAGTTTTGATAATTGATAGCATATATACATATATACACACATATGTACACATATCTATACATATGCGCACACACATATATAAGTCTATCAAATGCCAATTAAAAACATTTGTAACTCAAAATATGTAGTCATCACGTCACTATGATCTTAAGAACATAAATTTATCTCACTATTTCAAACTTCATATTTAGAAAATACTAAAATATGAAATATTTTAGGGATTTAAAAAAAATATATATATATATATATTTTTGGTTGCCTTGTCCATGGTCGAAGCTATATTCAGCTTCGGCAATGAACAAGGAAACCAAAACTTATTTTTTTGCTTAACCAAGAAACTAAACATTGTCCTAAAAATTCACAAGTTCTGGAAGTGTTCTTTCTATCTAATAAGCTACTGGTAAAGTCCGCATCCGAATAACTAATCAATTCAAAGGTTGAACTCGTAGGGTACCAAAGACCTAAATGCAAAGTGCCTATTAGATACTTAAAAGTTCTTTTGATGGAATTTAAATGGAATTCCTTAGGACATGATTGAAATCTAATATATAAACATATAGCAAACATTATAGTAGGTCTACTAGTTGTAAGATAGAGTAAAGATCTGATCATACCTCTATATTTCTTTTCCTCAATCGGCTTGCCATTCTCATCCTTTGAGAGTTTAGTAGTGGTTGTACTCAATTAAATCTTGCTAGCTTTAGCTACCTCTATGCCAAACTTCTTGAGAATATCTCTAGTGTACTTGGCTTGGTTGGTGAAGATCTCATCTTTTCATTGCTTGATTTGAAGTCCAAGGAAGAACTTAAGTTCACCCTTTATGCTCATCTCAAATTCACCTTACATCAATTTAGAAAAATGCTCACACAAACGATTATTAGTAGCACTGAATATAATATCATCAACATAAATTTGTACAATAAGCAAGTCATTGTTTGATCTTTTTATGAAAATAGTTGTGTCAACCTTTCCTTTAGAGAATCCTTTCTCTAATAGAAAGTTGCTTAACCTTTCTTACCAAGCTCTAGAAGCTTGCTTCAATACATATAATGCATTAGATAATTTAAATACATGATTAGGAAATTTATGATTTTCAAAACCCAAAATTTGTTCAACATATACCTCATCTTGAATAAAACCATTTAAAAAGGAATTTTTAACATCCACTTGAAAACTTTATAACTAACGTATGATGAAAATGCAAGTAACATCCTAATGGCCTGCAACCTTGCAACTGTAGCAAAGGTTTGTCATAATCAATGTCTTCCTATTGATTATAACCTTTGGCCATAAACCTAGCCTTATTCCTAGTAATGACACCGTGTTCATTTAACTTGCTTCTACACACCCATTTGGTGCTAATAATAGGATAGTTCTTTGGTCTTAGAACTAAGTTCTAGACCTTATTTCTCTCAAATTGATTGAGTTATTCTTACATAGCAAGGACTTAGAACTCATCTTCTACAACCTCACTAGTAGACTTTGGTTCAATTTGAGAAATGAAGGCTAGGTTAACTAAAGGTCTAGGATGAGATCTAATGGTACCCTTTTTGAACTATCACCAATGATGAGCTCATTTTAGGTGATCCTTCTTGAATTGTCAATCCTTTGGTAGCTCCTCTCTTAAGGTGAGTTCAGGCACCTCCTCATTTTCTTCCTTGTTAGGACCTTTCAACTCCAAAGGTTTGGTGGCCTTATTCTCTTGAAGGTTCATCTCCAAAAAAATTCATCTACAACATAATCAATACAAGAAAAATCCTTTCTCGGATCAAGTGGGTTAGATTCATAAAATACAATATGCGTTAACTCTTCTACCATAAGATTTCTCTTATTAAATACTTTATATTCTTTGCTTAAGGTGGAATAGCCTATGAATATTCCTTCATTAGCTTTGCAATCAAATTTTCTAAGATTATCCTTAGTGTTAATATAAAGCATTTACAACCAAACACTTTTAGATATGAAATCTTAGGTTTTCTATTGTTCCATAGCTTATATGAGGTTTTGTTTAAAAGTGGTCTTTTTTAAAAACTCTATTTGAATTATAACAAACAGTCTTAATGACTTTCGCCTAAACGTATAATGGCAAGTTATACTCATAAAGCATGTATCTAGCCATTTCCACCAAAGTCCTATTCTTCCTCTCAACGACCCCATTTTATTGAGGAGTTCTAGGGGAAGAGTAGGTGTGTGAAATTTCATTTTCATCACAATAGTTTTTTGAAAAATTCATTTTCAAATTTTGTTTCATGATTACTTCTAATAGTTGAAACACAAAATCCATTTTTTCTTTTTGAACACTTTTTGTAAAACTTTGAAAAGCATTAAAAGTATTATTTTTATGAGCTAAGAAACAAACCCAAGTGAATCTAAATTAATCATCAACTATCACAAATGCACAATCATCCCACCCAAGCCAACAACCCTAGTAGGACCAAATGAATCTATGTGAATAAGTTCAAGAGGCCTAGAAGTTGACACCCTATTTTTTAGTTTAAAGGAAGACTTAGTTTGTTTCCCTTTTTGAGAAGCATCACAAGTCTTGTCCTTAATGAACTTGAGTTTGGGCAAGCTATCCACAAGTTCACATTTGCTAAAATCATCTAAAAGCTCAAAATTAGCATGTCCTATTCTTCTATGCCAAGTCCATGTGTCACAAGAAATGGACATTAAACATTTAAATTCCTTATTTTATACTTTATTTAAATCAATAGCATAAACATTATCTAACCTTTCACCACTAAAAATCACTTTATCATGATCTAAACTATAAACAAAGTAACTTTTTGGGTAAAAGGCGACTTTACTCATGTCACATAATTAACTAATGCTAATAAATTATGCTTAAGTCCATCTACAAGTAATACATGATGTATGGATAGGGATTAAGGGTTACTAATTTCTCCAATGCTAATGATTTTCCCTTTGGCATTATCACCAAATGTGACACACCCTCCATCTTTGGGTTTAAGAGAGGTGAATTGATCCTTATCAATCATCATATGCCTTGAGCATCCACTATCTAGGTGCTTTTCCTTTTAGTGGACTTAAGGCACACCTATATAAGAAATTCAAACACTCTTTTGAACCAAACCGTAAATGTTCTAGGTTGGTTAGTTTCAAAGTATTCCAATAGCAACAATTACAAATGCAACTTTCTATAGTAACATACACTACTTGTATGTCCTAAAGTCATGCAATAAAAGCATCTCGAATTTGAAAATCTCTTAGATTTTAATTGATATAGGTGTCTAGCATTCAAGTATGGCACATGTTTTCCATTAAACATATTAGTTCTAGGTTTTGCATGATAAGGTTGTGTGCACTTCATAAAGTGTCTTTATGGTTTAAGATGCATATGAAGCACGCAATCACAAGTATTCATATGATATTGTTGAGCAACATACTTAGGTGTTTTTTTTTTAATGTACATAAAAGCATGTATGAATTGAGGTCTTTTGGCTTGAGCCTTAGTCCTTTGAGTCTTAGGGGGATAAGTCTTTTAAGATTCAATATAGGCTCTTAGTGATTTGGACTTCATAGCATTGGAAGCTTGAGTCTTATCACCTTTATTGGGTAGAAGAAAAGAAGAATCTTTTGCTTTAACAAATATAATATGACTTAATGATGATATAGAAGCTCCATTTGAGTATCCTAAGTCATATGTATTACCATGAAATCTTTATGAATCTAAAAGATTATTAGGAATATCTTTACCCTTTTAAATTTAAAAATTGAAGTTTTTAAGTCCAAAACTTCTTGTGAAAGCTTTTCCTTTTCTTGTATAGTTTTATCAAGTTCATTTTTCAGAAAATAGAAGCTTTTAAATTTTTTGGAAGTTTTTCATTTGATGAAACAATTTTTGCAAATTCATTTTTCAAACTTTCAATTTCTTTAAACATTTTTGAAAGCTCTTGTTTGTAAAGCTTTTTCTTTGAAAGAAAATGTTTACATTTAAATATATATTTGCTTATAGTAGAGCTCTCATCATCATCATCACAATAATTATTAAAGCTATCATGTTCATTGCAAGAAGAATGAGAAGTAAAGGGTACCTCATTGTTGTCCTCAAGTGTCATAAAGCAAAGGTTAGCCACTTCTTATTGCTCCTCTTTCTTTTCCTCATCGGAGGAGTCATCCCATGTAGCTTTGAAGGCTTTCTTCTTATCATTTGCTCCTTTACTCTTGAACTTCAACTTAGGGTACTCAATTCTTATGTGTCCTGATTTTTTGCATTCATAGCAAGTTACCTCCTTGCTCTTTCTTGCTTCATTCTTCTTGCCATCTCTTTGTCTTGAGAAATTATTTTTTCTCAAGTGCTTCTTGAAGTTTCTAGTGAGCATGGCAACCTCATTATATCATCTCACTTGATTCCATAAGACTCTCTTCTTCATTATCTTCTTAAATAGCCTTGAGTACTATTCCCTTCTTCTTTTCTTTTTTTTCTTCTTTCTCATCCTCTATTTACTTTAAGGTGAGCCCATGTGTAAGAATATTTCCAATTATAATATTAGTAGAGAGCTTTAAAAATTTATGAACTTATTCAATGGAGATGACTCTAAAATTCCAATCCTTTTTGGGTAAGATTCTAAAAATAGTTGTGTTCACCTTTTCCTTAGTGTAATGTTTCCCATGTTTCTTAAGTGTTATAAAGAGTGCATTTAGCCAGTTGGTCATCTTGGTGATGGACTCTTAAGGCTTCATTTTGAAGAGTTCATACTCATATGCATGGAGTTGAACCTTCTTACTCCTTACTTAAACATCTCCCTTATAATAGTTCTCAAGAGCCTCCCATATCTCTTGGACAAATAGACAATGTTGGACTTTTCCTCCTTCTTCTCTTAATATTGAGGCAAGTAGGATAGTCACTGCCTTCTTCGTCTTGTGGTTCCCATCTTTTTAGTCTTGTGTCTATTGACTTCAAACAATGGTGAACTCAATAGTGTATACTTTTTCTTTAGAAGCTTCATAACCATCTAGAATGACATTCCACAATCTAATTGGGTCACTATCAAGATAAATCTCCATTTTGAACTTTAAATAGGGATAGTCATTGCCATTAAAGAAGGGTCTAAGAGAAAAAAAGTTTATGATTTTACTCCCCAATAAGCCAAGAAGCCAAGATCTAATATCAATTGTAAATGCCATAGGGAGTGAATAAAGCTAATAAAAATTAAAAAGAAAATTAAGAAAAATTTAAGAAGGTAAGAAGAGATTAAAGATAGACACAAGAATTTTAGGAGTTCAGTTTTTCAATTAAGCTAATTAAAAATTCCAAGTTAGGATTTTCAATCTTCAACTCCAATCTATTTCCTTAGATTGAGTTTATAAATGTGAGTTTTTAAAGCTCAACTCAAACCTATTACAATCTTTGAGTTTTTCTTAGCTTAACTCAAACCAATCCTAAAACCTAAGTATTTTAATGGTTCATACCTCAACCAATTTCTATAAAAAAGATCCTCACTCCCATTTTAACCCAAGAAGGATAAGAACTAGATCCTATATTAGAGCACACAATCCACACTCAAGGATTTTTGAAAGAATTAAAGATAATTGCAAAAAGATCTTTTAGAATGAACTGAATGTTAAGCAATCAATTTGTTCAACAACTTTCTAACCTCTTAAATGAGGTTTTATGAAGCGTATTTATAGTTAAGGATGAAAAACTAGCCGTTGGAGTGCTAAAAATTCATCCTCAAACTTCACCATGCTCATTAAATGTTCATTCATCTTTTTCTAGAAATTTGATGATCATGACATATATTATCACGATCGTGACCATTGATAAAAATAGTCATTGTAGCCTTACTATGACTGTTATGACTTTGATAATTGAATCATAACATAAGACCGTGAGGGTCATTGTGTGAGTCTTTAATATTTCATTGTTTTGGTCATGCTTGTAACTTACTTTGTCCCGATCGTGATCAATTCTATCATGATCATGACCGGGATCCTGAGGGTCACTGTGTGACCTCATTCTTCAACTTCAATTGGTCAAGCTCGGGATCATTATTTGTCATGTTCGTGATCTACCTCCTCAAGAATGTGACTAAGATCGTAAAGGTCACTGCCTGTTTGTTAATTCTCGTAACCTGACTCACGGTCATGATCCCATGGTCACAGATGATGTCACGGTCATGATCACACCTATGAGCATCACTGGATGGACTTTAACTTGAGCATTTTATTAAGGTAATGCTCGTGGGGATGTTCATGATTTATCATGATGGGGATTGTGAGCATCATTGCCAAGATGTTATTCATCAAATAATAAGCTTGGAAATACCTCTAATTTATACATAATATGTACACACTTTTTTTTAACCAAAACATCTTTCATTAAAAGAAATCAAACAACTTGTTCTTTTGATACAATATCCCAAAATAAAGGATTAACATTAAACACATCATTTGAAAATGAAAGAGCAGATACATTCTTTGCTAACCAATTAGCTAGAACTTAATGAAACTGAATATTAGGATGAAGTAAAATGCACTGCTGAATTTGATCTGTTAGCACATCTACCTCCCACGGCTTCTCTGTATTTGGGTCTTGCAAAGGCTAATAGCATTTAAACAATCTGACTCTATTATAACTAGACAATTGCAGAATTTAGAAGCAAAAAATATAGCTTCTTTAATTGCCTGCATTTCAGCTTGTAAGGGAGAGAAGGAAATAAGACGCTTGGAAAATAAATTGACTATCAAACCACTAGAGTCCCTGC
>CATIWK010445827.1:0-13520 GCA_949634005.1 Mallotus japonicus
TTTTTAAAAATAATTAAGATATTTATTTTATTAATTTCAAATAAAAAACCATATCAAAGAATTTTTTCAGCTAATAGATTTTTTTCATAATCCGCCAAAAAATATTTACCTAACATATATATATATATATATATATATATAATAAAAATAATAAAAAATATATAAAAAAAAGTGAAAGTAAATTGAAATAGCAATAAGTAGATTATCTTATGACACTTCCATCTCTCATTGATAGAGCATTATATTTGAAAGTCATTCAAAATTTTGAGGTAAGATGAATAACTTTTTGTTGGTTTATATACATAGGAAAAGTTATTAAAAGTCCATAAAATTACATTGTCTATAAAAATTCATGACTTTTTGAATATGTGTTTACTTTTATTAACTATTTAAAAGTTTTAATTGAATATCCCTTAACTTTTATAGACTTTTTGTAAGTTTATAAAAGTTATTATTGAATACACCCTAACTTTTAAAGAGTCTTTAAAAATTATGATTGAATACCCCACAACTTTTAAAATCTATCAAAATATTGAAAAATCTTAATTAAATACACCCCTTAATACATTTTTCGAACGATAAAGTATTTTTTGGTACACATATCTATATAAATAAAATTAAAAATTATTTAATTAATTTTTATTTAATTATAATTATTGATGTATTAGTATGGGTATAAATATTAAAAAGATTAATTAATAGTTATAATTAATCACACAATAATTTTTATATAAATATATATATGTGTACGATAATAAAAATCCAATAAATTAA
The DNA here is from genome assembly GCA_949634005.1 of Mallotus japonicus. Classification (NCBI taxonomy): domain Eukaryota; kingdom Viridiplantae; phylum Streptophyta; class Magnoliopsida; order Malpighiales; family Euphorbiaceae; genus Mallotus; species Mallotus japonicus. Next base: position 775 of record CATIWK010445827.1, read on the forward strand.
TACTAAATACATAATTAAATTGAAAAATAATTTATAAAATGATAATTGACCCCTTTATTTTCATAAAATCACAAAAGACGAGTATGAAGAACAAAATTGACTATTTTAAAAAAAAAAATACTAACATTGATTAGTTGTTTATAAAGCTCATTTTGCCACGCTTAAATTGTACGGATTATATGTTTGATAATGTTAGTTGATACATGGAGAAAAACATCTATTTTTAAGTTTTTATTGCACTCAAGAATAAAAATAGTTATAATAAATAAAAATTTTATTATTTCAAGGATTTTTGGGATTATTTCCACTGATGATACCCAACTTTTTAACTAAATACCATTAAAGTACCTAACCGTTAAAATGTAACACAAAACTCCCTACCCTTTCATTTTATTGCCAATAAAGTGCCTAAACCCGATTTCCGACCAAAGATGACCACGTGGCATGCCACATGGCATTTGACATGGTGACACGTGTCACACTGCGCTGACGTGGCATTTGCAAGCCTGACACGTCAGTATAATGGGACCATCACTAAAAGTGAGATACCGTAGTGAGATCAAGACTAAGTTGGGTACCATGAATAAAAATTTCTGATTTTTTAGTTGATTTTTGTTTGTTTAATTGGTTTTTGTTTTATGATGATAAAATTTCAAACTTTATAATTTTTAAGTGAAAGTTTGTATTTTTAATGTGTGTCTCAATTTTTAAATAAAATGAAATGTTCATAATTTAAATTAATATTCAGTTCAATAAAAATCATTTAAAATTTATTAAATATTGTTAACTTGTAAACAAACTCAAATAGTAGTATAATGCGCTACTATTTTGATATAAAATATATTGTATATATTTTTTAGCATATAATAAATATAAATTTTTATTTTTATTATAAAATATTCCATTATAATTATAATTTAATTTTTAAATAAAATGAAATGTTTAATTTAAATTAATATTCAATTCAATAAAAATCATTTCAAATTTATGATATAGTGTTAACTCGTAAACCGGCTCGAATAGTAGTTTAATGCACTACTATTTTGTTATGAAATATATATAGTATATATTTTTTAGTTTATAATAAATATAAATTTTTATTTTTATTATAAAATATTCAATTAATAAATATAATTTTTTATTTTTATTATAAAATATATTAAATATAAATGCATATATTTCATATCAAAATAGTGTTGCCTTAAACTACTATGTGAGTCAGTTTGCGAGTTAACAATATATAATAAATTTAAATTATGAACATTTCATTTTATTTAAAAATTAAATTATAATTATAAGTGAATATTTTATAATAAAAATAAAAATTTATATTTATTATAAGCTAAAAAATATATATTATATATTTCATATCAAAATAGTAGTGCATTAAACTACTATTCGAGCCGGTTTACGAGTGAACACCATATAATAAATTTGAAATGATTTTTATTGAATTGAATATTAATTTAAATTAAACATTTCATTTTATTTAAAAATTAAATTATAATTATAATTGAATATTTTATAATAAAAATAAAAATATATATTTATTATATGCTAAAAAATATATACTATATATTTCATATCAAAATAGCACTACAGTATACTACTATTCGAGTCGGTTTATGAGTTAACGATATATAATAAAATTTAAATGATTTTTATTGAAATGAATATTAATTTAAATTATGAACATTCATTTTATTTAAAAATCGAGATATACATTAAAAACACAAAATTTCACTTAAAAACTATAAAGTTCATAATTTTATTATTAGAAAACAAAAACCAATTAAACAAATAAAAATTGACTGAAAAATCAAAAATTTTCATTCATGGTACCCAACTTTTAGTGTTGGTCCCACTACGGTATCTCACTTTTAGTGATGGTCCCATTATACTAACGTGTCAGGCTTGCAAATGCCACGTCAGTGCAGTGTGACACGTGTCACCATGTCAGATGCCATGTGGCATGCCATATCAAAATCTTTGGCTGGAAATCGGATTTAGGCACTTTATTAGTAATAAAATGAAAGGTCCCCGAAGCCTTGGCTTGTTGGCCAAGGCTGTTGGGGGTGTGTAAGAGGGGGAGGATCAAATCCCCCCTCCCCTCTCAGTTAAAAAAAAAAAAAAATGAAAGGTTAGGGAGTTTTGTGTTACGGTTAGGTATTTTGGTGGTATTTAGTTAAAAAGTAGTGTAAATAACCATTACTTTTAATGATATTACTGTGTTTGGACTAATTATTGGTCTGATTCATGCTTACTTTAGGAGTGATGCCGAATTAGTTGAGGAAGTCGTTGATAAAATTTTGGAGATGATGAAGCTTACCGGTTATACTATTTCCAAAGAGTTGGTTGGCATTGTCTCACAAGTTGACAAAGTTCTATCATTATTGCATATTGGGTCAACAGAAGATGTTCGTGTCATTGGACTTTGGGGTTTGGGTGGTATAGGAAAGACAACAATTGCTGAAGCTCTTATTACTGCCACATCTCATCAATTTGATGTTTGTTGCTTCTTAGGAAATGTTAGGGAAAAGTCATCAAAGGGTGGAATACTTCATCTAAAAGAAGAACTTTTCTCAAAGCTTTCAGGGGATAAGAATTTGAGCATAGAAATGTCCCATGCACTTCCCACCTATATTATATGTAGGCTAAGAAGTAGGAAAGTTATTGTTGTTCTTGATGATGTCAATGATTCAGCACAATTGGATGAGTTAGCTGGAAATGTTGAGTGGCTTGGTCGAGGAAGCAGAATCATTATGACAGGCAGAGATAAACAGGTGCTTAATTATAAATGTGTTGAGATATATGAAGTTAAGGGATTGGAACACGGTGATGCTCTCCAGTTACTATGTTCGAAAGCCTTTAAACAAAAGCATCCTTTGGAGAATTATACTGAATTGGCAGAAAGGGCTGTAAATTATGCTGGTGGTGTTCCATTAGCTCTTGAAGTGTTAGGTTCCCATCTTTGCAAAAGGCCACCAGAAGAATGGGAAATAACATTGAGCACGCTAAAGCAATCTCCTGATATTGATTCCAAAATTCAAAATATCTTAAAAACAAGTTATGAGGAACTAAAAAAAGAGGTGAAGGATATATTTCTGGATATTGCATGTTTCTTTCAAGGATGGTATAAAGATCAAGCTGAAGATATACTAATAAGTGATTATGGTTTGGAAACATATAAGTGGGGAATAATGTGCCTAAAAGATAAATATCTTTTAACTGTTTGGGGCGATCGAGAAATAGGAATGCATGATCTAATACGTGATTTGGGTAGCAAGATTGCTGAGCAAGATGGCAACAGACTACGAAATTCTAAGATCATCTCTCGAATGTTGACAAATAGTAAAGTTCAAGTGAGAAATGACATTTTTTCTTTTTTTTTTATAATTTTTTTAAAATATCACATGCCAAATCTTGATTGTATTTTTTTGAAATAAAATTTATTTTTTTACAATGTTTTTCACTTCATTTTTTTTATAGCATCTCATTCTTTAATTTTGATTATTAGAAAGAGGAAGCAGTTCAAGGCATGTATTTAGACATGTCAAATCTTGGAAAGGTTCAAGTGCATCCAGATGCCTTCTCACAAATGGTAAATTTAAGATTACTCAAATTTCACAGACCTTGGAGTTGGCGTCCTATACATGAGAACAAAGGACCAGTCTTCATGCTTAAATCCGGTGAAATTGAAAGTCTTCCTAACGCGCTAAGTTTGCTCCATTGGGAAGAATATCCTGGTACATTTTTGCCATCACAATTTTCCATGGAGAACCTTGTTGATCTTAACTTGTCAGGGAGCAATGTCACACGACTTTGGGATGGAGATAAGGTGCGTTTCTAATGCTTATCTTTTACCTTTTCATGTTAATTTTCTTACATAAAATAAAAAGTTATCAAATGATTTCAATATCTCGGTCTTGAAATTTAAATTCATCAAAACTTTTAAATTTATTTTAACTTATTTATAAATGCTATACTCTTCTAAAATTACTTATATATATATATATATATAGAAAAATTAATTTAAATGGAAATATAGTAGTTTTCACCGAAATTATTTAAAATTTTTTTTATATCATAATTCATAAGGAATTAGATTTTACTCCAATTATGGAAATTAATCACCACAATTTATACTATTTACTAAAAATAAAATCAGAATTTTCTAGATTGGTCCTGGTTACACGTCTACAGATGAGACCCGTCGAAATTCCACATAAACACATCACCCAACCAAGCCAATCACACCAACATGTCGTCAACAATTTATAAAACTCAAATATACCACAAATACACCAAATAATCACCGAATTAAGAGATCAGAAAATAAAAAAATTACCGAAATTCTAAAAAAAATCGAAATTATGAAGATTGGACAAGGTAGAAATACACCAAAATAATATTTTTAATGTAAATATTATTTTCTATATCAAAGATTTACTGTTCATGCACACTTACTCAGGCAATTGCTGACTGAGCAAGGCCCATGAACATGCTTATAACATACACACCCCATACTCTAACGATGTGGGACACACCATAATCTAACGATGTGGGATCCAAGAGGACCAGCCCCGGCCCAGGCAAACACTTTGGCTGTGTCAGGTTGCGCCAGAGTTTACCACATCGCCACAACGTTAGCACATTACTTTTTTTTTTTTTTGGAATTAGAAGTCTTACTGTTCATGCACACTTACTCAGGCAATTGCTGATTGAGCAAGGCCCATGAACATGCTTATAACACATGCACACCACAATCTAACGATGTGGGATCCAAGAGGACCTTTTAGCTAACCCTTAATATTATAAAAAAAAAAATCAGATTCTTTTTGAAAAGAAAAATAAACAATTAATGTGTTCTTCCGTTATCTGTTATGGGATACAGTGTCCTCAAAATTTAAAAAGGTTGAATCTGTCTCGTTGCCTACAACTAATGGGACTCCCAGATCTGTCCTTGGCCACAATGTTGATGGAAATATGTCTTCAGCACTGCACAAGTTTGGTTGAAATTCACTCATCGATAAAGTTTCTTCACAACCTTACTCTTCTTATTGTAATGGGGTGCAATAATCTGAAGATGCTTCCAGAGATTCCTAGTGGCATAGAATGGCTAAATCTAAGTGAGTCTGGAGTGGAAGAGTTGTCCCCATCAATACAATTTCTGGACAAACTTATTCAGTTGGATATGAGAAATTGTATAAATATTACAAGTCTTCCAAACAATATTCTTCTGAATTTTAAAATACCATCTGAATTATCTGAAGATATTATCGACAACGATCTTGATCTTTCGGGCTGCTTGAATCTTCAAAAGTTGCCAGAGATCACAGGAAACCCCCAATCGATAGACTTAAGTAACACTTTAATAGAAGAATTGCCCTCATCTATTGGAAGTCTCTCTGGGCTAATATTCTTAGAAATGAAGGGATGTGAAAATCTCGTGATGCTCCCGGACAGCATTTGTGAATTGAGAAGCGTTGAAGAACTCGATCTAACAGGCTGCTCAAAACTTGAGAAATTGCCTCCTAAGTTAAAGGGTTTGAGCTCGTTAAGAAAGCTATATCTGGATGGGACAGCAGTTGTAGAACTCCCCAGTGACATTTTCTTTTTATCATCATTGGTAAGATTGGGTCTAAACAGCTGCAAGAGACTTCAACATTTGCCAAAGCTTCCAGAGCAATTAATAACACTGCTAGTGGTTGACTGTACGTCTTTGATAAATGCAGTATCAATTTTTTTTATTCCAGAAAAATATAAAAATATTAATTATAATGACAGTGAATTTGAGTGCAATTATTGGAATTGCACGAATTTGGAGGAGAATATACCTTCCAAAATTATGGCAGATGCAGAGTTCATTTTCAAAGAATATGCCATTGCTGCAAAAAACAAAGTAAGCCATTAAGCCATTTTTCTTTTTTTGCTTTTTCTATCAAATTAATTGATTTTTTTATTATTATTATTCACATCTTTCACTCAGAGGATATATAAATGGCAACAAGTTAAAGTTGCTGTACCAGGAAGTGAAATTCCAGAGTGGTACAACTACAAAAGCGAGGGATGTTCAATAACTATTCAGTTCCCTCCCTCTTGCTTTAACACAAAGTTCCTTGGTTTTGCTTTCTGTGTTGTTGTTGATCATGCCGTCCCTATCCGTTGGCTCCAAGTTTTATGTAAATTGGATTTTGATCCTCTTTCCATTTGTGGATGGACTTTCCGTTATTCAAAAGCTGTGACATCTGAATCAGATCACGTGCTCCTTTGGAATCATTTCGGTGAGTTTCCGTATTCGCTCGAAGAAAACCGTTTCAATGAAGCCTCATTTCAGTTCAGTTGTAGATGCTTAAAAGTGAAAAGGTGTGGAGTAGGGTTGATATATGACAAAGAAGATGATGCTGCTGCTTCTTTGCTGCCTTCAAGCTCTTCCTGTAAGTTTCCCCAAAGTTTGCTATGGATATTAAATAGGCGTCAATTTTTATGTAAAAGAATATTTGGTTTTTGATGGAGAGGTATTTAACCATGAAACAGGTTTTTTTTTATACCCCATCCCTTTTATACGAGGCTGGCTACTATAAAAAAAATACTGTTAAAAAAAACCCACAAATATAATGATACTTTATGTTTTTTATTTCATAAAAATAGTGACTTTATAAAATAGTAAAATAAAAATTAAAAATTTACTTATGTACTATTAATCAAGTATATATTCTAGAAATAATACATAAATATTATCTGAATTTTTAGTTTTTGCTATTTTGAACTATTTCTTTTACAATTACATATTTGAACTGGTAAAAATTTTTAAAATGGTGTTTTTAATAGACTTTACAGGTTATAGTGTTTTTATATATTGTTCTACATAGTAAATTGAATTAACGTCTTTCATTTTTCTCTATTTCAATTTAAAAAGATTATTTTCTCTCACTCATATATATTAAATTTGAAAAACATATATTGAATATTATAAAATTAAAAAATAAAAATGAAACCATTATTATTGAAAAATAAAATCAAATAAAAATATTTTATTTCTTTTAAAATATGTAATTTAACTAAAATAATTAAATTTATTTATTATAATTAAAAATAAAATAATTTTTAATAAATAAAAATTTAATTTAACTAAAATTATGAAATAAAAAATTAAATTCAACTACTATAATTAATAAATAAAAAAATATTATTGTTTTTCTAGTTCAGTTTGATGAATAAAAGAAATATTTTCTCTTTCTAATAGTTTTAAAAAAAATAATTGGAGGAAAAAGAAAATAAAATATAGTGCAAGAGGAAGGTATTTAAATCAATATACTGTTTGTAAATTACCAAATAAAATATTTAACTTGTACCATTTTATAAATTCTTTTATCGGTTTAGATATTTTATTGTAAAAAAGTAGTTCAAACACCAAAATAGAATAAAAGTGAAACATTATTGTTGCAATTAGCATAATTTTAAAGTTGAAAATTTGTGGGATAGGGTTAATATATGACAAAGATGATGATGATGCGATGCTGCCTTCAAGCTCTTCTTGTAAGTTTCCCATGTAATAACTTTTTTACGTATAAAATTATTGTTAAAAAATGGAGACGTATTTAACCATATAACAACTTTTTTATGCCCCTCCCCAGTATGAGGCTGGCTGCTCCCTGCTATAAAAATACTGTTAAAAAAACCACAAATAATAGTAAAATGGTACTTGCTGCGCAAAAAAAAAAATATATATAATGGTATCTTATATCTTTTATTTCATAAAATTAGTGAATTGATAAATTACTAAATTAAAAAACAAAAATAAAATTAAAAATTTTACTTATTTACGACTAATCAAGTATAAATTTTAGAAACAAATACATAAACAGTGTTGAATGTTTCAATTTTTACTATTTTGAACTATTTTTTGTACTATTAAATATTTGAACCAGTATTTTTTTTTAAAATGGTGTGTGTATATATATATATATATATATAAAATTTGAAAAAGAAATATTTTGAATATTATTAAAAAATAAAAATAGACCATTATTACTAAAAATAAAATGAAATATATATATTTTATTTCTTTTTAATTTTATTTAAAAGAGTGTAAAAATACAATTTAACTATATTAATTAAATTTGCTTATTATAATTAAAAAATAAAATAATATTTTAATAAATAAAAAGTTAACTAGAATTATGAAAAATTAAATTCAACTACTATAATTAATAAAGTAAAAAATAAAATAATATTTACTTTTCTAGTTTAGTTTGATAAATAAAAGAAATTTTTAATTTCTAATAATTTTCAAAAATAATAAAAGTAAAAAAGAAAATAAAATATAGTGTACAAGGAGGGCATTTAAATCTATATACTGTTTATAATTTACCACATAAATATCTAAATTTGTGAAATTTGCTAGAGGTACCATTTAATTTTTTTTTTTATCAATTCAAACATTTAATTGTAAACAAAATAGTTAAATATAAAAATTAATTTTTTTTAAAAAAAATCAAACACTATTCATGCATTTATCCTATACTTTATATTGCTAAATGTAACAAAATAAAAAATGAAGTGACAAATTAATTCTAATGGAGTTCTACATTATGTAAAAGGGAAAATAAGTTCCATTTTGAAGCTTGTGCCAATTATGAATTCAATTATACTTTTGAAATCATTTTAATTTGCTAATTCAATTTTACTATTTGGTCAATTCTAATCAATTTTATTTTTAAGAACTAATTGTATTTTAAGAACTGTTTTTAGACCCAGGTTGAAGAAATTTGACATTTACTAAAATTTTTATTCTTTTATTCTTATAACATAAAATAAAAAGTTAAAGATACTTTCAAACATTAATTTCTACATGTATTCATAAATTTTTAATTTTTTACTAAATAATCTTATCTTTTAATTTTGTCTGAAATTCACTTTTTAACTTCAATTGTTTTATCTAAAATTTTTTTAATAGTGATCGAAAAAAAAAATATAAAATGGATAAATAGAGAGAATTTTGATATGCTAAAAATATTAATTAGGAACATAAGAATATTTATTTTTTTTTTTTTGCAAAAAATATGAAAAAATAATTGCTTCTAAAATTTTGCTATTGTTTGTAATAGATGTTAAAAATACTTTATATTCTTTATTCTTATTAATGCCAATATATATATATATATATATATATATATATATATATATATATATATAACAAGTTGTGAATTTTTTCTTATTATTTTCATTAATTAACATATAAAAAGTTAAAATTATATATAAAAATTTAGAAATTAATTTCTGAATTTTATTTTGAAAATGATTAGATTAAGATTTGAGAATATTTTTACATTTTATTTTTCTTAAAAAAAGAAAAATTTTAATAAGTTCCAAATTTATTTTATAATGATCTAAAAGCAATTTCTAAAAATACAATTAAATATTATATCATTAGATAGAATTGACACAACTCATAAAATTAAACAGATAAATTGAAATAATTTTAAATGTAGAACTTAATTGATAATTGGCTTGAATTCACGATAAAACTGAATATTTTCCTAGTATAAAATATTATAAGTTAAAAAATTACTTTAGACTACGACATGTATATCATCTTTGAATAACTTTCACTTGCCTCATCTTATTAGTTAACTTAACACTAGCTATGATTCTAGATCCTCTACTTTCCTATGTTGAATATGATGTTGGCAACAAGAGAAGCAGAGAAAATGAGGAAGATGAGCCATACCCTAAAAGGACAAAAGATTTCTTCTCTATGCATTTTTAAAACGAGCACTGAGCTTCTTCGGTTCAATTAATCTCTTTAAGTAAGTAATTACTTATCTAAGTAGTTAATTATTGATCTTTCAAGAATATGAACTAGTAATCAACTTGGTATCTAATTCATACAAGAAGTATATGTGTTCTTGTGAAATATAATTGTATATTAAATGTGATTCTGCTTTATCATTGCTACACTATTTATTCTAGTACGAGCATGGCAATTCAAGTGAAAATTTTTTGGAAGAAAAATAAAAGTATTTACATATTTAAGATATATGTGTACATTGATCTCAAAAATCAAATTGTATCTTGAAATTTACATTATTATTTTTAATACAATGGCTCAATTTATGGTTATAGCTTGATTTATTGCATTTGCATTACCTAGCTAATCATGTTATATGACAGAATTTAGGGGTTGGATGAATTGATTTCTTTGCTATTGTTGAATAGTTTAACTATTTTTTTTGGTCATTTATAGTTTAACTATTTTCATTATAAAGTTCATTAAGTATCAATAAAATTCCATACTTACCATAATTAAGCATTCATTTTCTAATTGGTATATGATCAACTTTCTATTACAAACCTTGCAATTTTAACATGTGTTCTCTTTCCTTTGAGTATATAATAAAATGTATATTTTTTTTTGCAATTTTTATTGAGTTTAAAGTTTTGAAACACCTCAAAGGCACATTTTCCACATATTCATTATTTCCTATCATATTCACATTTTTTTTCCATTAGTTAGTTGTCATATCATATTTTCCCCTTATGTTTTACTTTTGGTTTTCTTCATTGATGTTTAGGGTATCATTTGACATTTTGACCAATTCCTCTCCTTGAATCGGAATTTAGTCCCGATCTTCTAAAGGCTAAATATTTATCTTAATTGTAATTTCATGCAGGCAAAGCAGAGTGGGTGGGGTTCCTTCCTATCTTGGCTTAGGTTGGTGCATATGCAGAAACATATTGTGGAAGTAAAGTGGTCTTTTTGCTATTTATTAGAAACAAAATAATATGTCATCTTTTAATTATGATGATGTTGATTTTTATTATTTTTGTTGTTTTTTTTGTTTCTAGCAGTTAAAAAACCATAAAAAGAACCAATAAGAAGAGGAGAAGAAATTAACAACAAAGAACAACAATAATCAAAGATAATTGAGAATTATGTAAATTTTGGATGTTATTTGTTGTTACATTTTGTTGTTCCTTAAATTTTTTCGTTTGTTAATTTTTGTTGATTTTGTTGTTTTTTGTTTCTAACAGTTAGAAAACCATAAAAAGAACCAATAAGAAGAGAAGAGAAGGAATTAACAACAAAGAACAACAATAATAATTATATATTATATAATTAAATTTTATATATTAATTAAATTATATATTAATTGTGTTGAGAAGGGGAAAGGGTGCCTATATATAGTGATATTTGAAAGGGAAAAAGAATAAAAAAAGATTAGAATAAAAGTAAAAAAATGAGGAAGTTCCAGCGCAAGACCAAAAATAAAAATGAAAAAGAAGTTCATACCATTGATCATTTTAATCTAATTTTTATTTTATGATAATAATGTGATTTAATTATTTTTAATTTTATGAATTATAGTTAATATTTGATCAATGGAACTAATTAGCATTACATAATCCTTTTAATATAAATATGCTATTATGATATAATACTTAATATTATATGAATTATATTTTAATTAAAAATTTTAAAATGTCTAAAATATTCATTTTTCAACCTTTCCTTTCTAACTCTTAAACTTAAAATTAAATATACAAATAAAAATTAATATTAAATTTAATATATAAATATATGATTTTTAGAATTGTAATTAAAATTTAATTTGCAAGAACCCAAAAACCATTCGTACAGAATCTTTATACTTTTAGGTCATAACTATGAAATACGACCTGCATGTGAGGTCATAATTACCCTCTCAAGAAAATCACATTGCATTTCGTCATTATTCAAGATCTCTGTATTGAGTACAGAGATCTTCAGTCAAGTGCAAAGACGTCTGTCGTGATGACACATGAAAGTATTATCATAAGATAGTGTTCTCTCCTTCTGCGAGTAGATCTATCTAGTGTTCTCTCCCTTTGCGAGTTGCGAGTAGATCACATCGTCAATGAATCTTTTCTTGGCTCTAATCATAGATCTCTGGTGATGAACCTACACGCCAAATCTTCCAGAAAGAAAAAAAGCTTTAAATATGAAGCTAAATGGGATATGTGTTGGGATTCGTGATAGAAAAATGCAGCGGAAATTAAAATTTTTATCACTTTCCCAAACCCGGATCCATGTAATTCAATTAATTGATTAGTTAGGGTTTTCAAAAACCTTACCACAATCGAATGAAAAGGCTAGATTGTTGGAAGGATCAGAGGAGGTTCATACCGGTGACACCCTACCTCGAGCTTTCAGCTTTCTGTGAACGGATCTGAGACGTCTCCAACAGGATTCGTCCTCTACTGGTATCCAGACGAACAGCCTTCCTTCAAAACGAACTGTGTGCTAGTACTGCTTGATTTTCTCACGAAATCAAGAACAAACTAAACTCTCTGTGTTTTTGTTTTCTCAAGATGCAGAGACAAACGAATTTTTTGGTGGCTCACAAAAATTGAAGTGTATAAAACCCTAGAGAACATCACATATATATATGATTCTCAATTAGGGTTTCACTTACCAAAACCCTTTTTGGTAAATGCCACTTCTAATTCTAATTTTATTTAAAAAACAAAATTAGAAATATATTTATTATTTATTTAGATGACAATTATCATAAACAAATAATTAAATATATATATATATATATATATATATATATATATCTAAAGAGTTTAACTAGGCTTAATAAGCCCATGTTCGTTTTGGGCCTGTTCTAAGTGTGTGACCCTGTAGGTTCACATAACGTTGGCAGTGGACCTAAATCCCTATTTAGGCCTACAAGTCATAATTGGTCTCTAGCAAGACA